>CM035160.1:53992945-54104207 GCA_020205615.1 Panax quinquefolius
TTTGAAGTTTGATTTTTCCCGAAAAAGTCAAGCTGTTGACTTTTTGACCAAATAGTGAATTCGAAAAATTTTGTGTTTATTGACTATTTTACTAATTTCATCGTTAGGACTCAAATATCACATCTACGTCTCCAAATTTAACTCCAAACACAACTTCAATTTTAATAACATTCATCATTAATATTGTAACTCACAATATTTATCAACCGAGTTATTTCCCAGGAAAGAGGGGCTTTCAATAAGGATTTCTCCTATTGGGCGCGCAATTAGGTGACCAAACCTCTCCTCGATGTGAACTTCTAAACATTATAAATATTGCAATTTAATAATATGAATAACTTTGTCGTCTCAATTTTTGATTTAATAAAATAACATATTATGCAGATGATACTATGACAATAATCGAATCAATAATATGAAAGATATGATGCAAAGCAATTATTTGTGAGCAATAATTGAGTATAAGCGAGTGACTTCTCACGTAAGCATCAATAATCAATCTGGTGTGCTACTATGCAACCACGCAGACATCGTACTTTTACTACCGGGTAGTTCAACAGTTAACGGTAAAACTTCCGCCGTTATTTTCATAATGTATTTTTGTCGTTTTCTCAATCCGACAATAATTCCGTTGTGGGGGTCCACCAATGATTGTGCCGTTATACGAATATTCCCTGTTAAAACGAATATTCCCCGACCAATCGAATATTATATAACAACTTGCATACTTTGCAAAATTTGTAAATATTACCCACAACTATAACATTATATCAAATCCACACCATAATATTCAAAAATATATTTTGAGAAAATTTAATCTTTATTCAAAAAGTTGGGGTCTTACATACATCACCCATCTTGGGTCGCTAAATACATGGTACAGAATACAAATACAAACGTAATTATACAACAAGAGCTGAGAGTTTTTACACGAATATTATCTCATAGACAATATCCAAACTCAAATTTAATCCTCGTTACATTTATTATCATACTAAATAGTGAGGATTACTAAAACAGTCATCTCGGACCATCACTCTGTTCTCCAACTAGTCTCGGCTATGTTCTCATTTCCTGAAGAGAATAATGAAAGAAAAAGGGTGAGCTCAACTAGCCCAGTAAAAAATATTATGACTAAGATAATGCAAAATAAGTTATCGTTAGCCTTCAATAATGTTAAACTGATAGAATATAATAGACAACAAGTTTAACTGCAGCGGAACATGCAATCCATTAGAAGAGTCAAGTAGAGCATGATATCTACTATCTTCTATGATTTAAAAAGGTTTTCACCAACTTTATCGCTGAGACTCAGCTTAATAAATAAACCACAACATCGAATCATCCGTGCACTATGGGCCAAGGATATTCATGTAATCATCAATGGTCGTGATTATACCGAATAATCCTTGGTCATAATCATACCAACAACTGTCCATCAATGCACTACAGGCCAATGAGGATTTTTACCACATCATTTGTAACATTACGGGTCATGATTATACTGAATGATCCCTGTTTATAATCATACCAATCAACAGTCCATCTATGCACGTAAGCCAAAGATGACTTTCATCATAATATAAGCATGTGGATAATGACAATGATATAAGAATTCAATTAAAATAAAGCACATGATAAATTTTAAAGATTTATAATTTAATTTATCCAGAATTCAATAATGTCCAATTGTCAACATGATATTTCTTTATGGAGTAAAATTCAAGAATAATATCCATGCAAAAATAATTTGGACAGAAAAGAATTTTTTTTCGATGAATAGTACCTTATGAATAGTACTTCGGGAATAGTACTCCGTGAATAGTACCCCAGCATAAAAAGTGCCCCGAATACCCGAGTGAATAATATTTTAGTGAATAGTAATTGGGTGAATAGTAACCCGTGAATAGTAACTCGTGAATAGTACCCCGGCATGAAAAGTGTCCCGAATACCCAAGTGAATAATATTTTAGTGAATAGTAACCGGGTAAATAGTAACCCGTGAATAGTACCCCGATGAAAATATTGATATTTAATAAGAAAGTTCAGATCAATATTCCAATGAAACGATACTGGATAAAGCGCAAAACTCAAGGATATTCCACTAATTTCAAGGATTATAGAAGCAATATTTACCATAGTAAGTTTAGATTTAAGAATATGAAAAGAAATAACATACGAAACTGCAATGGATTTTTACCCATCATACGGTACGTAATCCGCGTAGACAGGTTATTCGATATATTAAAGGATGAATACAAAAAATAGTATTCCTTATGAATACGAAAGAAATAATACCCCTTACGAATACAAAAGAAATAACATCCCTTACGAATACAACAAATAATATCCCTTACGGATACAACAAATAATATCCCTTATGAATACAACAAATAATATCCCTTCCGAATACAACAAATAATATCCTTTATGAATATAACAAATAATATCCCTTACGAATACAACAAATAATATCCCTTACGAATACAAAAAATAATGTCTCTTACGAATACAACAAATAATATCCCTTACCTTAGTAGAAGACTGGATACTGCAATAGTGAAGTAACAGAATACTCTTCTTCTTGCTCTCTATAGTTTCTCTCTCTGTAATTTCTCTTGTGAATCTCAATGAATTGGTGAGAATGAAAGAAGAATTAAGCTTTTATTTATAAGAGAAATGACTAAATAGTAACTAATTCACGAACGGTCCAGATTGATTTACTATTAAAACCACCACCAACGGTCCAGATTGATTTACTATTAAAACCACCACCGACGATCCAGATTGATTTACTATTAAAACCACCACCGACGGTCTAGATTGATTTACTATTAAAATCACCATCGACGGGCCAGATTGAATTACTATTAAAACCACCATCGACGATCCAGATTGATTTAACTTATTACACTTTAGTACCCCTAAAGTTTTCCAAGTTTGCATTATTCCTCTCTAACTTTTGTAATTCACTTATCTTCAATAAACACATTCTTAATACTTCAACAATTATTCAACATTAATATTATAACTCACAATATTTAACAACCAGATCATTCTCAGGAAAGAGGTGGCTTTTCGATAAGGATTTCTCCCTATTGGCGCGCAATTAGGTGACCAAACCTCTCCTCGACAGAACTTTTTAGACATCGTCAATATTGTAAATAATAATAGGAATAACTTTGTTATCTCAATTATTGATTAAATAATATAAAATATTATGCAGATGATACTGTGACAATAATTGAATCAAATAACGTGAGATACTATGCAATAATTACTGTAGCAATAATTGAGTAAACTGAGTGGCTTCTTACGTAAGCATCAATAATCAATACCGTGTGCTACTATGCAACCATGCGTATTATTATATTTTTACCACTGGGTATTTCAATAGTTTAATGGTAAAACTTTTGTCGTTATTTTTATAAAAAGATATTTCTGTCATTTTCTAACTCCGACAATAATTTCGTTGTGGGGTCCACCAATGATTGTGCTGTCGTACGAATATTTCCTATTAAAACAAATATTTCCCGACCAATCGAATATTCCCCAACACAATGAATATTTTATATCAAATTACTTACTTTGCAAAATTTTCAAATATCACCCTTAACTTTAACCTTTTAACAATTTAACCATTTACTAAATAGAATAACACTTATCAGAAAATTGAATAGTTTCATTTTGTAAAATTCGGGGTCTTACATTCTAGCATGATAAAAACAATAGAGCATTAAATATTTAATATAAGTTTGTTGTGCACACATAAGACAAGTATTAGATATTTGAGATGTTGTTTTTATTACATTTGATGTTTATAAGGAATTGAACATTATCGCTTTGTTGTACACACAAGGGCTGTAGTTTTCTCTTCACTAATATGGAAATGTTGGGTACAACTTAGCTTAAATTATTTTAGATTGGATGTGCACACATTTGACCATTATGATTTAAGAGACAAAATATAAGGAGTTACATGATGATGTAATTGACAAGAGTTATCTACCTATTTATTTATATATAGTTTGTTGTGCACACACAAGGCTATATACATTTGAAATGGGATCCTTATTCTCACTAGCAAATCTTTAATTAGATATTGTCGAACTATATAATAAGGGTAATATAGTTTAAAGAAAATAGTGGGAGATACCGATTTAAAATAAGACCTAATTTATTTTGGTAATTAATTAAATAAATGTTTGCTAAAATATTATCTTTTTACATGTAGAATTTTGAAAAATGTCAAATTCACTAATTTCACTGGGTAGCATATTTGATGCTTAAAAGTAATGGACCAGAATTACACTGGATTTGGTTAAGGAATCTGAGAATTGTTCTCACTACTGAAAAGATTTCTTATATCCTAAATTCACCCGTACCTGCAAAAGTTGTAGAAACAACCTCTGATGAAGAGATTGCTACTTTCAAACAGTGACAAGATGATGCATCTATGGCTCAATGTATCATACTCGCATCCATAAATAACGAGCTTCTGCGTCAGCATAAAACTATGGATGCTCCTACTATGCTACTATAGTGATGCACACCAGTCGACCGGACTGATTCTACTGGGCACCGCCGAACTTTGGTACATTGACGAGCCGAGTTAGGCCTTGACTTTTGACCTTCTAGGCTGAGGCAGAGCCGTGCTTGGCATAAAAATATCTGACTGTTAAGGCCTTGAGATGAGCAGGGGCCATGTCCAGCTGTTGGAATTCCACTTTGAACTTCCATACTTAATTTTTGAAAGTAAACTTACTCTTCTCTATTTATAAAACAAAAGTTGGAGAAGAGAGGAATAGTAGGTGATGTGGGAATTTTGAAAAATTAATTTTACTCTTCTCTATTTATAAAACAAATGTAGGAGAAGAGAGGAATAGTATGCGATGTGGGACTTCTAAATTATTAATGGGACTTCTAAGTTCTGAACAACAATGAGGTAGCATATACTTATTGCTAGTGTTTCCTTACCAGACCAACATTACCTTCAATACATTAGCAGATCAATAAACAAACATATATTCGATATGTGGCAAAACATGTACCATGACTTTCATCTCTAAACAAAGTCAAAACATGTACAAAAAAGGACTAGTTACTTTGGATGACAAACATCAAATATGTCAGATTATGATCTCTAAGATTTTAATTCAGCTCTTGGAAATAATGGGTTGCAGAAACTTCAATATTACATGTGAAAGTGAGACAGTCAATAGCCATCCCTTTGGTTGCTAAAATTTACACTTTAGTAAAAACAGAAACTCTTCCCCGAGTTTCAAAAGCTTGGAAAACTATTTGTTATTGTACAGTTGTTTAAAAACAAAGTAGCTATATCCTCCTTTTGGTCCCATGCTCTCATGCTGCACAACAGAACAAAGAGTTTATCAAGGAAAAATTAGACGTTAAAAAAAGATGAGGAAAATGAAGTAAGATGTAGCAACAATGTTTAAAAAGTACCATAAGACTTCTAAGGAGTTCTGAATCATTGAGGTCACATCATATAGTCCACAGTGTTTGATAACCTTCATGGCGGTTGGCAATCGATAATAAACTAGAAGTAAGCTTTCTGAATATTTCTTTACTCTCCATCTCCTTTGTAATAGTAGTTTCAACAGAAGTAAAGGAAAGGAGAGTTATTGGAAATATAAACCCATGGATAGTCATGTTGATCAACCCAACAATAGTGCAAAAGACCTTTTATAATGATTTGAAGTCTAAAATCTTAGTCCCACTTTGAGTTAAACTTGAATTGAATATTACACTTCACACTATAAAAACAATCCTCACCACATTTATCTCTTAATAAATGACCAAGTCCCACATTTAATATTTTCTAAAAGTCTAAGGAAGTGTTTTTCTATAAAAGGTATTGCAAGTATTAGGCCAAACATGATGCATAAGGCCAGGCTAATGCCTCGGGCCGGACCAGGCATTGGGCCAGGCCGGACTATTTTGAAGGCCATGTCAGGCCATTATTAGTCTTTAAATCAAGGTCTGCTCCTAGTCTAGTGGGTCGGGCCTGTCTGGCCCAGGCTTTGACCAAGCATGGTGTTGATCAGGCCGAACCAAGGCCAGATTGCAGACCTCGGGCCATTTGTACACCACTATGCTACTGCACCTGCAAGAGCTGTATGGTGAACAAAGTAAGACTGCTAGATATGAAATATCTAAGGAGCTCTTCCGATCTCGGATGACTGAGGGCACTACTATTGAGACTCATGTCCTAAAGATGATTAATTTGATTGAATGTCTTGGATAGCTTGGGTTCGTCATGGATGGTAGTTGAGTCAAGATTTGATCTTGCAGTCACTCCTGGACACCTTCTCACAAATTGTTGTGAATTTTCACATGAATAAGTTAGATGTCAGTTTGCCTGAATTACTTAACATGTTGAAAACTGCTGAAGGTCACTTTCTATCCAAGAAGGACCATATCTTAATGGTGGATGATTCTTCCAAGAAAAGGAAGAGGCCTAAGGTATCTTCTCAAAATCTAAAAGGCTAAAGGTAAGGCAAAAGTGAAGGATCAAAAGAAACCTGATCTAGCTAGCAAAGGAATCTGCTTCCATTGCAACAAGCCGATGTAAGGTTTTGTGAAGATTAAAGTAGCAATCAAATTGCAAAATTAACAGAAGCAAAATAAAATCAGATTTTAAAATTTTTCACAAACCAATTACCCAGATCATCCTTTATGCATACTATTAATTAAAACAAAGAACAAGAAGTTATGGAATCATACCATTGTAGATACGAGCTTCCACAGGTACAAGTTGAACTCCTACTTCTCCGCGATCTCCTTGAATCTCCGGGTAGATTCCTTCCTTTGATCAATGTTAGCCACCCAAGTGTATGGCCTCTAGAGGTGATCCACTAAGGAAAAAGAATATTCAAGAAGAATGGTGTATTGGCTCAAACCCTAAGTTTTTTTTATCTCTATAGAAAAAGGCGTACTCTCCAACTATTAGAATCACATATATATGATATCTAATATAAGAATCCACTTATAAAGATATTAGGTAACCCTATTTAATTAAATAAGGTATTATTTATTTAATTAAACTCTTTTAATTAATTGGGCTCCCTAATCTTATTAGGATAATTAATTAAACTCCTTTAACTAATTATGCCTCCTACTAGGAATAAATGAGAGTACTTATATTAAATTAATTCCTAAACTCTTTTAGAAATTAAAAATAATAATAATTGTTGTAATATTAATAAGACTCTTCTTATTAATTTATATATAATATTTCTAAATTATTAAATAATAAATATTAAACTATTTAATTTATTCTATCACCATAGATTAAATTAAATATACTTAACATATTATTACGATTATTATGCCATTAACTTCTTAAATAATTATTCTTTCTTTTATGGTGTGACCCTTAAGGTTCTCCATATTAAACCGGTTGTTAATAAATCAATTAGAACAATTATAATATTATTTAAATAAATAAATTAAACTATTAATTTATTTAAATAAATAATATAGGGATAAGTCTTCCTAACGATCAACGACTTTCCAGATAATATAGATTTCAACATTAATCATAAAAGAACCTTTGAGTAAATAGTTACCGTACAATTCAATCATTCTACCATACAATGTCCCAATTAAATATAAGACATGAAATTACTAACAAGTCTTATTTTATTTAATTATATGTATTTCTATTCCTAAATGCACAACTCTTAATGAATGCAAATTAGAAACATTCCACCTGGCCAAGAATTCTTGGGTTGCCATTTATCGAATCACATAGGACATTTCTCTTCTTTTACTAGAAGTGGTAGATTCTTTATTGATCATTAATTATCTCCATATATAACTTATTACACCCAAGCATACCCTTTGATATACTCTAAGAGTCTTAAGAAATAAGTCAAAGTTTAATTCATTATATATAAGATAATATGATGATCTCAAGTCTAAGGATCATTTGTACTATTATCACTATAGGAATTCCTATTGACAGACAAGTAAAACTACATTAGGTATTCCTTAGCGAGTCACGTTTAGTGAACTTATTTTCCAATAAGCACCTACATACTTGCTTTAGTGTCTCGACACAAATGATCATGAGATCAATCATACTCATCCAATGAACAAGTAACATATGTACCAATCTTTCCGGATTCACTAATCCCCTTTTTAGTAATCCATTAATGGAGAACATTTTAGTTTTTTTAAGGTATCTAAGAATTTAGATCTCATTAGCATGATCTCATCATGATTCTAAAAGCATTGCTTAAAACTATGGGTTTATCACATATTATTAAAACAACACCATATAGATAATAAATGCCTTTAATAATTAATTCCTTTATTAATAAATAAATAAGATTGATTACAAAGTATATGCTTTATCATCATACATGATTGGCTTGTATGCATACTACTTTCAATCTTCCACTAAAGCCAATCACCGTGGTATCTCATACCCATCTTCTCTAAGTGACGATCGAACTGTTGTTGTGTTAACGCTTTAGTAAATGGATTTGCAATATTGTCTTGAAAGTCCACACGCTCTAGGGTGACATCTCCTCTTTCAATGATCTCTCTAATCGAATGAAACCATCGCAACACGTGTTTAGATTTCTGATGAGACCTGGGTTCCTTAGCCTGCGCAACAGCTCTGGTTTTGTCACAGAATAAAGGTACTGGTCCTCTAATGCTAGGAACCACATCAAGTTCAGTTATGAACTTCTTCATCCAAACAACCTTCTTTGCAACTTCACTTGCAGCTATGTACTCTGCCTCTATCACTGAATCAACAACTGTTTGCTGTTTGGAACTCTTCCAACTCACTGCGCCACCGTTCAAGGTAAAAACATACCCCAAAACGGATTTATGGTCATCTTGGTCCGTTTGAAAACTTGAGTCAGTAAAGCCCTCTAGTTTCAATTCAGACCCACCGTAGATAAGAAACACATCTTTAGTTCTTCTTAAGTACTTTAGGATATTTTTCACTACCTTCCAGTGTTCTTCTCCTGGATGCGACTGATATGTGCTTGTTACACTAAGTGCATGAGCAACATCCGGTCTCGTACATATCATATCGTACATAATATATCATATTGTTGAAGCATAAGGAATCTTACTTATACGGTCTTTCTCCGCAGGTGTCTTTGGGGCATGTTTCTTGGAGAGATGTATTCCATGGCTCATCGACATGAGACCTCTTTTGGAATCTTCCATGCTAAACTTCTTTAGCATCGAGTCAATGTACATTCCTTGGGATAAACCAAACATCCTTTTAGATCTATATCTATAAATCTATATCCCCAAAATATAAGATGCCTCACCCAAGTCCTTCATGGAGAAGTGTTTAGATAACCAGATTTTAATCGATTGTAGTATAAGAATATCATTCCCTATTAGTAATATATCATCTACATATAATACAAGGAATGATACAGTGCTCCCACTAACCTTCTTGTACACACATGGTTCATCTTCATTTTTCAAAAAATCAAACTCTTTGATTGTCTTATCAAAACGAATGTTCCACCTACGAGAAGCTTGCTTCAATCCATAAATGGATCTTTGAAGCTTACATACTTGATTTGTTTCAACCTTTGAAACAAATCCCTCTGGATGTGTCACATACACATCCTCCTCAAGTTTTCCATTGAGGAAGGCCATTTTCACGTCCATCTGCCAGATTTTGTAGTCATGGTAAGCTGCAATCGCAAGCATAATTTGAATGGACTTGAGAATCTCGACTAGTGAGAAGGTTTCTTCATAGTCAACTCATTGTCTTTGTTTGAAACCATTTTGCGAACAGTCGGACCTTATAGGTCTCTGCCTTACCATCTACTCCAGTCTTTCTTTTAAATACCCATTTACACCCAATAAGCTTAATGCCTTCAGGTGGTGAAACCAAAGTCCATACTTGGTTTTTATACATGGAGTCCATTTCAGATTTCATGGCTTCTTGCCACTTCTCTGAGTCTTTACTACTCATATCCTGTTCGTAATTCAATGGATCATCATCATCTATGATGCGTACCTCATTGCCATCTTCTATGACAAATCCATACCTATCAGGTATGTTCGGTACTCTTCCATATTTATGAATAGGGTGTTGTATATAAGGTATCTCTACTTGGACAGGTTCATCCATTTGATTTATAGTGGTTTGTGGTTCTTGAACTTCAAGATCTATTTTCCTCCCACTGGCCCCTTTAAGGATAAACTCCTTTTCCAAGAAGGCAACATGTTTGACAACAAATACCTTTTGTTCAGTAGGATTGTAGAAATAATATCCTAAACTTTTTTTAGGATATCCTACGAAAGTACACTTATCAGATCTTGTCCCAAGCTTATCATTCTGAAACATTTTCACATAAGCTGGACATCCCCAAATCTTAATATACTTAAGACTAAGTTTCCTCCCTGTCCATATCTCATATAAAGTCTTAGGGATGGATTTCGAGGAAACCTTATTTAGTAGATATATAGTCGTTTCTAGGGCATATCCCCAGAATGACTCCGGAAGATCGATAAAACTCATCATGGAACAAACCAAGTCCAACAATATTTGATTTTTCCTTTCAGATACACCATTCAGTTGTGGCGTCCTTGGTGGAGTCCATTATGAGATTATACCATTTTCTTTGAGACAATTGAGAAACTCACCGCTTAAGTATTGACCACCTCGATCTGATCAAAGAATCTTAATACTTTTGCCAGGTGTTTCTCTACTTCACTTCTGAACTCTTTGAACTTTTCAAATGATTCAGACTTGTATTTCATTAAATGCACATATCCAAATCGGGAGTGATCGTCAGTGAATGTGATAAAATAAGAATACCCTCTTCGTGCATACGTTGTCATATGTCCACATACATCTGTGTGAACCAACGCTAACAACTCTGTAACTCTTTCTCCTTTTTACTTAAAGGAGATTTAGTCATTTTGCCCATGAGACAAGATTCACATGTTGGATATGATTCATAATCAGATAGCTCTAAGAGCCCATCTTTATTCAACTTAGATAAATTTGTTTCATTAATATGACCGAGTCTACAGTGCTACATGAAGGTATAATTTACATAATCTCTTTTCCTTTTCTTAGTTTGTTCAATTTGAAGTATTTTTTCATGCAAGTCAAGAATGTAAAGTCCATTTCGTAAATTACCAACACCATATAAAATTTTATTATTATAAATAGAACAATTGTTGTTCTTTATTATTGAAAGTCCAATAATAATCTAGAAGGGGGGTTGAATAGATTATTACCGATTAAAATATTATCTTAGGCCTTTTTGAATTTTTTGGATAATTAATTTGCAATGTTAGAAATTAATATGCAAGACAGTAAAACTTCAATCACACAATGCACAAAGATTTATCTGATTCACAACATACATCCCAGGTATGCTGCTACGTCAAGTCTCAAGCTCCTCTCTAGGACTTGAGATCCTATTACTATCTGTAATAAATACTCCTTCAACAGGCGGAGAAGCTTTTACAAAGTTTTAAAGACAAATTTCCAACTGTTCCCAACTAATCTATCTTGTACAACAAGCTCCCACTCCCTCCTCAAGCTTAGTTGTACTTCCTTTGAGTTCAATTCTATTCTATGATCTAGTCTTGAAACAACGGCCTCTTCCTAACCATACAAGTACACTAGAGACCCAACCTCCCGCTGACCTCTCTAAGACTTTGGTCTTGGTCGAAGAATTACTTGTCTTTCTCACATGTACATAAAATAAACTAACTATGACATTTTCTCTTTTTATAAAAGATATTACAACAATGTGCTTCGCAAATAAGCAGATAAGAATTAGTACAGATGAATGCTTCTTAAATAAACAAATATAATTTAGTACATATGGATGCTTCTTAAATAAGCAGATAAGAATTTAGTACAGATTGATGCTTCTCAAATAAGCAGTTATCAATTAAAGAGCAAATATATTTATAAAAGTTCAAAGATTTTTATACTTGAGAAAATATGCTTCTTAGTAAGCAGATAATAATTTGTGCTTTGATCAAATAATGCTTCTGTGTAAGCAAATATGAAAATTATGCTATGTTATAAAAGTTTAAATAACTTTTATATTTTGTGTGAAAAGTGCTTCTTGAATAAGCAAATATATCACTTTTAGCTTTTACTCAAAAATGCTTCTGTTTAAGCAGATATATAATTTAATGCAAATTTATAAAGAATTATTTATTCTTTATGGAGTAAAGAAAAGTCACTTTAAGTTTAAATAACTTTTAGAGTGAAAATGCTTCTGAGTAAACAAATAAGTTATTTTAAGCTTTGAATCAAATATGCTTCTATTTAAGCAGATATATTCACTTAAATTTGTCAAATAAAAGTTTAAATACCTTTTATATTATGCAACAAGTATTTTATGAATAAATGAATTTATGATCAAATACTTGTGATGACAGATATCAAGTATAATAAATAAATTAGTTAAGCAATACTTGATATAACAAATATATTTGTTTAACTCAAATAATATATAACAATATTTTATCTATTATGTGAACTTTTATAAATAATGTCACTTAGTACTATAAGGAATCATACGATTCGAATTCCTCTTTGTAGATGTATATCTCCGTAGCCTTGCGGAGTCTAAGTACGACAACATTTATAATTTCACAATTGATATTTATATAAATATTTTTAATAGATCACTACGATTCTCAAATCCAGTTCGGATGATTCCCTTTTTGGAGGAATATCTCAGTGTTGTTTTGAGCTATCAAGTGTCGTATCTATTTTATGATATTTATATAAATAATATCAATAAAAGGTCACTGAAGACTATAAGGAATCGTACGGTTCGAATTCCTCTCCATAAAGGTGTATCTCCGTAGCCTTGCGGCGCCCAAGAATCCTTTTATTTGATAAATAGATGAAATATAGATATATAGAATTGTGTATAACAATGTATATTCGTATATCTATAAATATAAATAAGCAAGAGATAATTCAAATAAATTAAATCAAACAACTTATCTCAATTTCCTTAGACCAATTTCATCTTCTCAAATAATCAGAACTTTTGTAAGAAGAGATATAGAAAGCTGTTTAGAGAGAGAGAGAGAGAGAGCTTTCCCAAACATTCTTTTTATCCCCAATTATGAAGAATATATCAATAAATTTGTAAGACCCCAAATTTTATGAAATAAAAGTATTCAATTTTCTTATAATTACTATTCAGTAAATGGTTAAATTGATAAAGGTTAAAGTTAAGGGCGATATATGAAATTTTTTTCAAAATATGCAAGTGGTTATAAAATACTCATTTCTATCGGGGAATATTCGTTTGGTCGTGGAATATTCTTTCCGTAGGGAATATTAAATGCGACTGACGCTTGACCATTTGTGGGCCCCATAATAGAATAAGCGCTCGGATGAAGAAAACGACAAAAGGGAGTTTTATAAATAACGATGTAGTTATTACTGATTAACATTTGTTGGAATACCGGTGGTTAAAAACACGAATGTCTGGCGTTGTTGCACAAAAGAGTAGTACGGTATTGCACAAATTATTGATTCTTACGTAAGAAGGCACTACTCAATAATTATTACGGTAATTTATTATTCAATATTTTATTTTGATTCAATAATTCTTTGCGTTGATATTTTATATTATTGTTGTTTTAATAATTGTCACTGCAAAGTATTTTCCATTATCAAATCAATAATTCATATTATTTGAATAATATTATTAGATAGCATTATTGACAATGTCTAGAAAGTTCTGTCTAAGGAGAGGTTTGGTCACCTAATTGCGGGCAGTAAGGAGAAATTCTTATTGGAAAGCCCCCTCTTTCCTGGGAACTGCCTGGTTGTCAATATTGTGATTCTGTAATATTATTTGTGAATAATTAATTATTGATTTATATGATAAGGAAAATATTCATTTTATGTGGATATAGATGGAGAAAATTTTTAAAGTGCCAATTGTTGAAAATTGATATTTTATCTTTTCTGATAAAATAATATTTTATTATATTATTATAATATAATAATGATGATATTTTTACAATGAATGTGTGATATATGAGTATATGAGGAGGAATAGTATTTTGTTGCATTAAATGATTAACACATGTTTTGTGTGTTAAATGGACCCCATTTCTTGGTGAAATTTGATTATAGCACAGTAAAATCGTCTCAGTATGTGGATTTGGCCAATTTTATTTGGAATTTGGAAAAACTTTCTTACGTAAAATTGTAGAGAATTGAATTTCCTATAAAAATTTGTGAGATTCGAATTTTACGATAAAAAGGCTATTTATTATGAATTATTGAAGTTCTAAAGTTCAAATAATTGATTTTGGAAGTTTTAATTATTTTAATTAACAAAAACGTTTTTGTTGTCTTTGGAAACATGTGGGTGATTTGTTGACCAAAGAAGAGGTGCGTAGGGAATTTAATATATATATATATATATATATATATATATATAATAATATATTAATTTTTTCGCTTTGGTGTTCTAAGCATTTTCCTATAAATAGGGTGCTTAGGTTAGAATTGAAAATCACACCGTAAGCTGAAGTTTTTCTCTATTTTCTCTCTATATTATCGAGTGTATTCTTGTGAGTATTTTGATATCTTGAGTGTTACTATACGATGCAAGTTCGTTTAGCGTTATTCCAGTCAGAAGTACTGCTCTTTTGAGGTAAGAGATAGTAAGGGGTTTTAAGGGATTGAAAGGGATGTTATTTTCTTCGTAAGTGATATTATTTCTTCAATATCATTATGTTGAAATATTGGTTTGAACTTTTTATCAAATTTGGATCTTTTTCATGTCGGGGTTACTATTCACGAGTTACTATTCACGATTTACTATTCACGAGTTACTATTCACGACGGGTTACTATTCATGAGTTACTATTCATGAGTTACTATTCACGAGTTACTATTCACGGGTACTATTCACTACAAAATTGGTTTCTTTTTCTAACCAAATTATAGTTGATTTATGAATATTACTCTAGAGATTAAAACTATGTATTGATTATATTGATTTTATTATCATATATAACATTTTTATAACCCTGATGTTGAAATTCTCTTTGACTTGAGTGTAAAGATGGGTAGATTATTGGTATGATCGTAACTATGGATTCTCTTTGGCCAGTAGTGCAAAGTTGAATTGTTGACTGGTATGATCATGACCATTGAATTTATAATTTAATATCTTTAGCTTAAGTGCAAAGGTGAATTGATCAACATGGTTATAATTATTGTTTATATAAATTCTGAAATAATTATATATTTCTTTGTGATAATAATATATTTGGCCTGTAGTGCAAATATGAACTGTTGATGAATATATTTGGCCTGTAGTGCAAATATGAACTGTTGAGGAATATCTTTGGCCTGTAGTGCAAAGATGAATTGTTGATGAATATCTTTGGTCCGTAGTGCAAAGATGACATGTTGTTAAATATCTTTGGCCAGTAGTGCAAAGATAACTTGTTGATGAATATCTTTGGCCCGTAGTGCAAAGATGAATTTATTAGTAGGATTATGAACATGAACTGTGATTTGGTATAACCATGATCTTTGATGTTTCAGGTGATGAAAATTAACTTTGTCTTGAATGAGGAAAGGAATTTAGAACTACAATTACGACTATGAGTTATACACGTGATTGTGGACAAGAATTGTTAATTAATGTTACAGGGATAAAACATTATTGATGGACTTTTAACATGGAGAAGATAATAGATTTTATGGTCTATTTGACTCTTCTAATGGATTGCTCGTTCCGCTACAACTGAAAAGTTTTATCATCTACCATATATTCTAAATCTTTGATTTATTACTGTTGAAGGCTATTGATAATTTATTTATCTTTAGTCATGATATTTCTTTATCGAAGCTAGTTGTGCTCACCTTTTGCTTCACAATTCCTTTCGTGTAATAAAAAGTGTATTTGGGTCGAAAGGGGATAATGAGGGAATAGAAGCGGTGGTCATCATTTAGTAGTTATATTTGGTGAATCAACTAGGGTGAGGCGAACCCAACGTTGGAAGAGTGTTTTTCTACTATCATACAAGATGTCTAATGACATACCACCTCAATTCATCATAAGACATGGTTGTGCTCATCCAGTTGCTGAGTATATTTACGAGCACTACCTATATAATCTTGGTGTTTGTTTGGAGTTTAATTCCCAATTAGAGACAGTGGAGATAATGATATGTCAAGAGAAGACTCACCATTGGGAAGAATATGATAGTAATCTTCTCGTTTTTCTTTGGGGTCTATTGGGTCAACCAAAGATAATTTTGTGGGCATATGATATCTATAATAACCTAGACGCATGGCCTCCCATGTACGAAGGTTTCCTTGAGCACTTCCTAAAGGTTTTAATTTCTAAAAGCAGGTTTTTGATTGTACCTTTTATGTAAGGTGTCATGGTGACGTGCTATCCAAGTTGGTGTCCAGAGTCACAGTTGGTATATTTTAGTATCAAAACTCACAACATATGTGTTGTTGTATTTTGCACGACAATTGTTGTAATAAAGTTGTAGTTATTTCTGTACCATGTATTTGGCGACTCAGAATGGGTTGGATGGAATGGACCTATTTTGGGGTTGTCACAAAATTATTATCCAACAGTTTCCTTATCCTTATTTAAATTTCTATTTCAATCTCTATATGTGATTTTACTCATCAGGATGAGGGAGTCAAAAGATCGTTCTCTATGTATGCAAAATAATATTTCACACCTTCATTTAAGTGGACAACTTTTCAACCATTATCCAATTCATCTTCATTTTCAAATTATAAAATTAATATTGACTTATTTTTTAAAAATTATTTTCAAACGTATTCAAATTTAAAATTGATATAAATTTATTTAATTCATGTCAATATAATTATAAATATTATAAAAATACTATTAATTATAAAATTTATTATTTTCAAAATTTAAATAAATTATATTAAATTTAAATTTAAAAATATCAAAAATTAACTTTTAAAATTAATATTGATCTTATGTACATTTGCGGCTATAATTCATTCAATACTTACTCTATAAATTACTTCAAATTTAAAATAAAATAAAAGTTTTTTTATAGTGGAATACAATTGATAAATTATAATTGTCTTTTATAAATTATAATATTATTATTAATTTTATAAGTCAAATTGATGTTTCTCAAACTTAATAATTTTGATAAAAATAGTAGTAGTATTTTTTTTCTAAATAAGTTCCAATATGTATTGATTAAATTTAAAAATATTAAATACTCACTTTAAAAAAAATTAATATAGCGATTTTATAATTAAAAACAAGAGGTTGTAGTTATTGTGAATGCTCTTAAGAAATAAATATAAGGAATCTATTGAGTACAAATTGAAAAAATTGAATCTATATATTGAAAAATGAGTCAAAATCACTACAGAGTATGGATAGAAATAAAGAAACTATTGGGAATGCTCTTGCAGTCACACCAGTTTTCCCAATATACTTTCTATCCCCAAATTTGAATAATATATCAACAAATTATTTTTCAACAGTTTCCTTATCCTTATTTAATTCTCAATTTCAATCTCTATATAGGAATTTACTCCTCAGGATGGAGTCAAAAGTCCGTTCTCTATGTATGCAAAAAGACATTTCACACACTCATTTAAGTGGACTACTCATCAATTATTATCCAACTCATCTTCTTTTTCAAATTATAAAATTTATATTAACTTATTTTTTAAAAATTAATTTCAAACGTATTCAAATTTAAAATTGATATAAATTTATTTAATTCATGTCAATATAATTATAAATATTATAAAATTACTATTAATTATAAAATTTATTATTTTCAAAATTTAAATGAAGCATATTAAATTTAAATTTAAAATTTCACTAATTAACTTTTTAAAAGTTAATATTGATCTTATGAACTTTTAAACTAAAATTCATTTAATACTCACTCCATAAATTACTTAAAATTTAAAACAAAATAAATTTTTTTACGGTGGAATACAATTGATATATTATACCCTCTTTTATAAATTATAAGATTATTATTAATTTTTATAAGTCAATTTGATGCATTCTCAAACTTAATAATTTTGTTAAAATTGTAGTAGTATTTTGTTTCTAAATAAGTTACAATATGTATTGATTAAATTAAAAAATATCAAATACTTACTTTAAAAAAATTAATAAATTAATAGCTCTTTTATAATTAAAAACAAGTGGTTGTAGTTACAACTGTCAAAACATGTTTTGACTGTTGAAACTTTCAAATATTAACTTTCAAATTTCAAATTTCATTAATTTAAAAATAAATATAAGGAAACTGTTGGGTACATATTAAAAAAATTGAATCTCTATCTCGCAGAATGAGTCGACATCACTACACATTAGGGATAGAGATAAAGAAACTATTGTGAATGCTAAGAAATAAATATAAGAAATATGTTAGGTACATATTGAAAAAATTAAATCTCTATCTTGCAGAATGAGTCAACATCACTACAGAGTAGAGATATAGATAAAGAAACTATTGTGAATGATCTTGCATTCACAATAGTTTTCCCAATAGACTTTTTATCCCCAAGTTTGAAGAATATATCAACAAATTATTATCCAACAGTTTCCTTATCCTTATTTAATTCTCTATTTCAATCTCTATATAAGATTATACTCCTCAAGATGAGAGAGTCAAAAGACCATTCTCTATGTATGCAAAATGATATTTTACACCATCATTTAAGTGGACAACTCATCAATCATTATCCAACTCATCTACATTTTCAAATTATAAAATTAATATTGACTTATTTTTTAAAAATTAATTTTAAACGTATTCAAATTTAAAATTGATATAAATTTATTTAATTCGTGTCAATATATCTTTAAATATTATAAAAGTACTAATAATTAAAAATTTCTTATTTTCAAAATTTTAAATGAATCATATTAAATTTAAATTTAAAATATCACAATTTAACTTTTTAAAAGTTAATATTGATCTTATGTACATTTGTAGCTACTATTCATTCAATACTCACTCCATAAATTACTTAAAATTTAAAAAAATAAAAGTTATTTTACGTTGAAATATAATTGATAAATTATATTCTCTTTTATAAATTATAAGAATATTATTAATTTTTATAAGTCAATTTGATGCATTCTCAAACTTAAAAAATTTTGCTAAAAATTGTAGTAGTTTTTTTTATAAATAAGTTACAATATGTATTGATTAAATTTAAAAATATCAAATACTTTAAAAAAAATTAATAAATTAATAGTGATTTTATAATTAAAAACAAGAGGTTGTAGTTACAACGGTCAAAATATGTTTTGACTGTTGAAACTTTCAAATTTTAACTTTTAACTTTTAAATTTCATTATTTAAGAAATAAATATAAGGAATCTGTTGGGTACATATTGAAAAAATTGAATCTTTATCTTGCAGATTGAGTCAACATTACTAAACAGTATGGATACAGATAAATAAACTATTGTGAATGCTCTAAGAAATAAATATAAGGAATCTGTTGGGTACATATTGAAAAAATTAAATCTCTATCTTGCAGAATGAGTCAACATCACTATAGAGTAGAGATATAGATAAAGAAACTATTTTGAATGATCTTGCATTCACAATAGTTTCTCCAATAGACTTTCTATCCCAAGTTTGAAGAATATATCAACAAATTATTATCCAACAGTTTCCTTATCCTTATTTAATTCTCTATTTCAATCTCTATATAAGATTATACTCCTCAAGATGAGAGAGTCAAAAGACCGTTCTCTATGTATGCAAAATGATATTTCACACCATCATTTAAGTGGACAACTCATCAATCATTATCCAACTCATCTTCATTTCAAATTATAAAATTAATATTGACTTATTTTTTTTAAAATTAATTTTAAACGTATTCAAATTTAAAATTGATATAAATTTATTTAATTCATGTCAATATATCTTTAAATATTATAAAAGTACTAATAATTAAAAATTTATTATTTTCAAAATTTAAATGAATCATATTAAATTTAAATTTAAAATATCACAATTTAACTTTTTAAAAGTTAATATTGATCTTATGTACATTTGTAGCTACAATTCATTCAATACTCACTCCATAAATTACTTAAAATTTAAAAAATAAAAGTTATTTTCTGGGTGAAATATGATAAATTATATTCTCTTTTATAAATTATAAGAATATTATTAATTTTTTTAAGTCAATTTGATGCATTCTCAAACTTAATAATTTTGCTAAAAATTGTAGTAGTATTTTTTTATATATAAGTTACAATATGTATTGATTAAATTTAAAAATATCAAATACTTTAAAAAAATTAATAAATTAATAGTGATTTTATAATTAAAAACAAGAGGTTGTAGTTGCAACGATCAAAATATGTTTTGACTGTTGAAACTTTCAAATTTTAACTTTTAACTTTTAAATTTTATTATTTAAGAAATAAATATAAGGAATCTGTTGGGTAAATATTGAAAAAATTGAATCTTTATCTTGCAGATTGAGTCAACATTACTACACAGTATGGATACAGATAAATAAACTATTGTGAATGCTCTAAGAAATAAATATAAGGAATCTGTTGGGTACATATTGAAAAAATTAAATCTTTATCTTGTAGAATGAGTCAACATCACTACAGAGTAGGGATAGATATAAAGAAACTATTGTGAATACTCTTGCATTCACAAAAGTTTTCCCAATAGACTTTCTATCCCCAATTTTGAAGAATATATCAATAAATTATTATCCAACAGTTTCCTTATCTTTATTTAATTATCTATTTTAATCTCTATATAGGATTTTACTCTTCAGGATGAGGGAGTCAAAAATCCTTCTCTATCTATACAAAATGACATTTTACACCCTCATTTAAGTGGACAACTCATCAATCATTATCCAACGCATCTTCATTTTTAAATTGTAAAATTAATATTTACATATTTTTTTAAAAATTAATTTCAAACGTATTCAAATTTAAAATTAATATAAATTTATTTAATTCATGTCAGTATAATTATAAATATTATAAAAGTACTATTATTTATAAAATTTATTATTTTCAAAAATTAAATGAATCATATTAAATTTAAATTTAAAAATAACTTTTTAAAAGTTAATATTGATCTTATGTACATTTCCAGCTACAATTCATCCAATACTCACTCCATAAATTACTTAAAATTTAAAACAAAATAAAAATTATTTTACTGTTGGAATACAATTGATAAATTATACTCTCTTTTATAAATTATAAGATTATTATTAATTTTTATAAGTCAATTTGATGTATTCTCAAACTTAATAATTTTGCTAAAAATTATAGTAGTATTTTTTTTCTAAATAAGTTACAATATGCATTGATTAAATTTAAAAATATCAAATACTTACTTTAAAAAAATTAATAAATTAATAGCGATTTTATAATTAAAAATAAGAGGTTGTAGTTACAACGGTCAAAACATATTTTGACTGTTGGAATTTTCAAATTTTAACTTTTAAATTTTAAATTTCATTATTTAAGAAATAAATATAAGGAATCTGTTAGGTACATATTGAAAAAAATGAATGTCTATCTTGCAGAATGAGTCAACATCACTACACAGTAAAGATAGAGATAAAGAAACAATTGTAAATACTCTTAAGAAATAAATATAAGGAATCTGTTGGGTACATATTGAAAAAATTGAATATCTATCTTGTTGAATGAGTCATCATCATTACAGAGTAAGGATAGAGATAAAAAAATTATTGTGAATGTTCTTGCATTCACAACAGTTTCTTCAATAGACTTTTTATCCCCAATTTTGAAGATTATATTAACAAATTATTATCCAACAGTTTCCTTATCTTTATTTAATTCTCTATTTCAATCTCTATACATGATTTTACTCCTCACGATGAAGGAGTCAAAAGATCGTTCTTTATGTATGCAAAATGACATTTCACACCCTCATTTAAGTGGACAACTCATCAATTATTATCCAATTCATATTCATTTTCAAATTATAAAATTAATATTGACTTATTTTTTTAAAATTAATTTCAAACGTATTCAAATTTAAAATTAATATAAATTTATTTAATTCATGTCAATATAATTATAAATATTATAAAAGTACTATTAATTATAAAATTTATTATTTTCAAAATTTAAATCAATCATATTAAATTTAAATTTAAAAATATCACAAATTAACTTTTTAAAAGTTTATACGGATCTTATGTACATTTATAAATTACAATTCATTTAATACTCACTCCATAAATTACTTAAAATTTAAAATAAAATAAAATTATTTTATGTTTGGAATACAATTGATAAATTATATTCTCTTTTATAAATTATAAGATTTTATTAATTTTTATAAGTCAATTTGATGCATTCTCAAACTTAATAATTTTTTGCTAAAAATTGTAGTAGTATTTTTTTCTAAATAAGTTACAATATGTATTGCTGCTTCTGTTTCCCATTCTGTTCGGAAACTATACAGACGAAGTTAATATGTGAAAATATGAGTGCTAGATTGCATGAGACATGTCAGTATATAAAGCAATTCTGATGGCAAATCCTACACAAACTTACCCAGTGTCCTGTTGTTATATACTCAATGATCTTGGGTTATCTTTACTTAAAGTTAAGGCAGCTGGATTAATTAGATATCAGTTAAAAGGTAATGTTCTTTGGATTATATGATGCGATTATTATTGACATTCCTAGTGGGACATATTACAGGTGACATTTCAGAATATCAAAGTTCTGTACTTGTGATTACTGCCTTCAACCTTCACTTGGGAGAGATATCAGAAAAGTAAAAATCTTTTTCTGAAAAAGTCTTGTGTATTTAGACTTTTGTACGGAAATCATAATGTTATTAACAGAATTAATCTCAGTTTCTTGAAAGTACTTTATATTTCATTACTTTGGAAGTCAAATTGCTTTTGTTGAAACAAGAAACCTTTTTGTTTCTGGAAACATAGAGAATTTGAAATGGAATTGATCCCCTCGATTTAGGTTTTGGCATTTGGAACAACTGTAGAATTTGAAATGTACTTCTGCAACCAATCTGAATTCATGTTAGTTTTAATGAAAGTAAGAGCAACTTTAATGCAATTCCAATTACGAATAAATGAATAAGTAGTTCTTATAGCTCTTTGGGTCTTGTTGGTACCAAGGAAAGTGAGGGTCTTGACCAGTTTGTCCAGAAGCATAGTTTGGCTTTCCGGGCCAGAGGATTAATTTTGATAAGTTAAGTATTTATTTGTTCTTTGGCACAGGCAATCCCTACTATTGCTGACTTGAACCAGATGATAAGCAAATATTGTTGGGTGTAACAGACTCGGGTAGAACTCAACCCTAAAAGCTAATTCATGGGCTTGGCATTGGAAGATAAGTGAAATTATTCATATACAAAATAATATTAATATTATTAAAAAATAACAATAATATTAAATTATCATTAATATTATGGGTGAAATCTTGAATATATGCAATGAAATGAAATTTATGGGTGAGTCGGCCCACAACTGATTGAATCAAATTTGGGTCAGGCCAAAAATATTCAATTTTTTAAAGTTAAAATATAAGTCCAAAGCCCAAATTTTAACAAGTGGGTTGATAACAACTCATGAGAGACCAATTTTATTAGGTACTATAAAAAAAATTCATTTACATAAGTAGATACAACAAATAGAAAGTAATTCTGAGAAAAACAAGATCAACTAAATAATTACAAAAAAAAGTGTAATTAGGACCCATATTATAAAAATAGTACAATTCACATTAATAAAGAAACCTAAAATCAAGGACAACTAACTGCCATAATTAATAATTCAAATTCAAATATTTGGATCTAACAACAAAAATAAATTCAAATTCAAAATTATAATTCAAATTTAAATATTCAAATTCAAATCTTCATCTCCCTCACATATACTTTGAAATAATAGTCCACCGCTACACCGCCGCTACACCGCACATATTCCGCCGCTACACCACCGCGAATCTCCGTTGTCCAAAACGCCAATGAGAATAAGAAGAAGATTCGCCCAACAAAAAGTTTAAAAATAAATAAATGTAACTTTTAATGTTCTGAAAAAAAAAATTATAACTATTTTGTTACTCATAAATAATAAAATGGTTATCTTTGTATGAATGGTTGGCAACCAACTGCATCACATTCAAACGAATTTGGTAACTTAATAAAATTGAATTGGTTACCTTGGTCTGAAGATTTGGCTACCAACTGCACTATGAAAAAATACAGGTGTGGATGTGAATTAGTTACTTTGGTATGAAGGTTTTGTTACTTTGGTATGAAGGTTTGCTTACCTTGATCTGAAGGTTTGGTAATCAACTGTACTAAGAAAAAATTTAAAGTGTGGAGGTTGATTGGTTACTTTGATATGACAGTTTGGTTACCTTGGTATGAAGGTTTGGTTACCATCATCCAGTATTCATATCCACCGCTACCACCGCCTGAATCTTCATACCACCTCCATTTTGACCCTTTATTTTGAAAGCTTTGGAGATATACAATTGGTTGACTCACCACCATTGGGAGGACTGTGATTGGAGAAACCATATCATCATTATGAGACTCTATCACGCCAAAGACCTTTGATTTCGACATCCCTAAAAACTGTGGTTTCATTCTCCTTTAACTTGTCAACATTCACACCATTATTTTCCGTGTTTTCCTTTCCATCAACAACCTTATTTCTAGATGCCCATAAACTTTTCCTAATCAAAAGCTCTCCAAAACCATATTTTGTTTTCAAGCCATTCCTCGTTTCATTTCTACAACAATGCGTTGTTGGTTTCATTTTCTACATTCTATTTCATGAAGTTTCTACTAATGGTGGAAGCCCAGATTAATATATATATATATATATATATATATATATATATATATATATATATAGAAATAATACGTTGAATGAAGAAGAAGGGTGATGCTTAACTGTAGTTGTTATAGATGAGGAGAGAGAGAAGAAGCTATAACTAATCCCTAAATTAAGGAATTTTAATTGAATTATAATTCCCTAAATTAAGGAATCCTAATTACACTAGAATATGTAAATAAATATGAAAGTGTACTAGTTATGTAAATATTATATGAGTGCACTATTGATGTAATTATTTTTAAAAATGTATTAGAATATGTAATTGTTCCTAAAAAGTATATGAAAATTGGAGTACTTTAATGCCAAGGTGAAATATTATTTCTTTCTTTTCCTCTTTTCAAAAGCAACCCAAAGTGTTAAAATGTGCTCCATTTGTCCTATTTTATAAAATTTTTATTAATTTTTATAAGTTAATTTATTTATTTTATATTTATATTTGAAATAATTCATTAAAAATAATAAAAATATTATAATGGTAAAAATTTATAATAATGCCTCAAAGATTCTCTCTCTTTTTTGCTATATTGGACTAAAATTTAAGATTATTACCTTTTGCAAGAATGCACCCAAGACCTCATGATCCCAAAAAAATTCCCCTTCTCTTCTCTCTCCACCCATTGTCTTTTTCTTCTTATGAAAATGATGAAGTTAATATATAATCACTTAAATTACAAATTACCCGAGTTTGATAAAAATAAATGGGGTCATTATTGTTGGGATATTTCACATGAATCCCACATCGGATAAATTCAAGAGTGTAGATGGGTTAATAAGTATGGTAGAGCCTCAACCTAATAGGTTAACCTTTTAGGTAAGGAGGTGGTCCAACATGCTTATTGGGCCCATCTACACAGGTGTGTGCTGCATGGTGATGAATTGATGTGGAATGGATCGTTCAATTCCGCTTCAAATGGTATCAGAGCTTGGTTATTTTTGTGGTTTTCTTGTGCGAATTAAATGGAGGATTGGACAGCAGGTTGCATGATTAATCTCAAGGCTACAAATTATGCAATTTGGAAGCCAAGAATGGAGGATTTGCTTTACTGCAAGAATTTATACGAGCCACTTGAGAACGATGGAATTAAGCCCACAAACAAGAGTGACGCGCAGTGGAACAAGATGAACAGGAAGACTATTGGTCTGATCAGATCGTGGATTGATCAAAGTGTGTTTCATCATGTTGTCACGGAAACTAAAGCCTATGATCTCTAGCAGAAATTGGAGTCCATGTATGAAAGGAAGACGACGCAAAATAAAGCTTTTTTGATTAGGAAGCTTGTGAATTCTAAATTCAAGGATGGAAACTCCGTTGCAGAACACTTGAGTGATTTTCAGAGTTTGATAAATCAGTTGAGTACGATGAATATGGTAATTGACAATGAGATGCGTGCTTTGTTGTTGTTGAGCTCTTTGCTCGATAGTGAGAGTCGCTTAGCTAGTTGTATCGTTGAGTAACTCCGCCCTAATGGCAAGCTAACTATGGATACTGATTAAGGATAGTTTGTTTAACGAGGAACAGAGTTGAAGAGATACTATGGTGATTAATAATTTGAGTCACAAGTTTTTTGTCACAGAGTAGGGCAAAACAAAGGAGAAACTCTCTGAAGATGATAAATTTGGGAAGGTCAAGAGATAGAAAAGAAGTAATTTGCTTTTCACCGCCGTAAGCCGGGTCACATAAGACGAGAGTGCAGATTTTTAAAGAAGGAGCAGTTTAAGGAAAAAGATGAGGATAAAGATTCGATTGTGTATCTATCCGACGTTGATGTAGCTATTGTTTGTGATGATAAACCCAAGTGTCATGTTAATGATTGGATTATTGATTGGGTGCTTCGTTCCATGCTACTACTGCGTGGTGAAATCTTCACATCCTCTGAGAGTGGTGATTTTGGCCGTATGCGGATGGGAAACCAAGTGCATCCAAGATTATAGGCATTGGAGATATTTGTTTGGAAACTAACGGTGGTTGCAAGTTGATCTTTGAGAGAAGTCGGACATGTTCCGGATATTCGCTTTTAATTTGATCTCTTTTGGTAAGCTTGATGAGAATGGTTATAAAAGTTACTTTGGTGAAGGTCAATGGAAGCTCACTCAAAGGGTCTCTAGTGGTCACTAGAGGTAAGAAGGTAGACACTCTTTTTATACGATGCGGTGCGCATGTGAGAGGTGTTCAAGATGGGGAGTTAAGCGTAAAAGGTGTGGTACAAAGTCGTGCGAGATGGGAGGAAAGCCTTGCATGAGAACCACGAAAAGAAAGCTCTTCGCTTTAAATGGGTACCAAAAGTGAAGAAGAAAAGTGATAGCTCGCAGCCAGGGTACAAAGCGGTTGTGAATGAATTTGGCAAGCAAAAATCTGTCAAGTTTGAGTTAGATCCTCCCATTGAGAAGAACCATGCCGATGAGACAAAGCCGGACATGAAGATATTTGAAAATTCCAAGAAACTTGAGTTAAGCCAAGACATCGTTGGAATTAACTCCGAGTAAGGAGTTGTGGTTGGTGATCCCTCCTCTCATGGGTTCGGAGGGGGAGATTGTTGGGTGTGGGTCCTCACCCATGAGATAGAATCCAAGATAGAAAAGAATGGGTTTATATACTTGATATTAATCCAATTAGAAATTGGGTTAATGGAAGCAATATTCGAATTGGAGATTACATGAAAGGAATCCAAGTTGAAAAAGGATTTACTTGTTAGAGTGGTTGGTGACCAAGACAAGGAGATGTGATCCCTAATTTGATTAGGAGAATAAATTATTTCTAATCCATAATAGGAATGGATTAAGAAGAGTACTATAAATAAGGCTATGAGGGAGTCTTATTTGATACATGAGATAGAGAAGCTTGGTAGTAAGAAGATACCAAAAGAATAAATTGAGAGAATTACTGTTTGTTGTTTGTGGGTATCCGCCATCATCTCCGTTCAATTGAAAGCTTGAAGACTTTATTGCTTGGGGTGATTTTGGTGGTGAAGTTAATTAGGTTTCTCAACTTAATTAAAGGTAAATTTGTATTATCTCAATTTATTGTGTAACCTCAAGTTTTAAGGCATAAAACTTGAGAGGATTATTGTAAGCCCGTTATTAGTGATATAGTGGAGATTCGGAGTTTGACCCGTGGTTTTTACCTCTTAATTTTAGAGGGTTTTCCACGTAAATTTGGTGTCTTTCTTGTGGATGGTTATTTGTTATTTTTGTTCTCATAATTGGTTTTGTTGATTTCATATTTAATTGCACAAAGACGGAAAAGTAATTCTTGGGATAAAGATTATTTTTGGCGTACTTTTTCCCAACAATGGTATCAGAGTTCATGGTTCGATGGGCCCAAGAACAACTCCAAGGTGTGAGGGAAGTGCGAGGGTAAAATTCGCAGGCCTCGTGGGTGGAGCAAATAAAGTCCAAGTATCAACTCCAAAGTGCGAGGGGGGTGCGAGGGTAAATTCGCAAGGCCTCATGGGTGGAGTAAATAGAGTTGAATCAGGTGGAGCACGGGATGATTTGAGTCGGGTGGAGCGGGGGCTTAGGAAGGCTCTAGGGAAGTTACTGAGACACGTTTGCCCCGGACGTGGTGGAGTAATATTAAAGTCAAGCAAAGCTCTTGAAGGACTCAAATGTGAAGTATTTGAATCGGGTGGAGCAGGGCTCGGATGGCTCTAGGAAAAACTGCTGAGACGCGTTTGCTGCTGGCGTGGTGGAGTAGTATTAGAGTCGAGCAGAAAGCTCTTGAAGGATTCAAAGAACGTGTGCTTAATGATGAGAATACTCAAGTATGATACTTGTGATGGGTATTCAAGTGAAAGGTGGAAATTGTTGGGATATTTCACATGAATCCCACATCGGATAAATTCAAGAGTGTAGATGGGTTAATAAGTATAGAGAGGTTTCAACCTAATAAGTTAACTTTTTAGGTAAGGAGATCAACACCAACACGTCTTTATTGGTAAAATCATACAAGTGTCTGCATTGCGTGGTGATGAATTGATGTGGGATGGATCGTTCAATTCCGCTTCAAATTATATTCTAACTACTTGCTATAATTCACCCACAAAATGAGTTAAATGATACAAATAAATAAATAACAAGACTGATAAATTAAGTCCATTTCCATTAAATAGCGTTCTTATTACACTTGTAATTTTGCATTTCATTCTCCTACCATTTCCAGCTAAAAGACCAATATTTTGTTCTTAACTTAAAAACTAAGCTAGTAGATATTTGTAGTAATTAACACAATAACCCGAAAATGTTCTAGCCAGTAATTAGGATCAAGCCAACATCTGGATAGGTTGGAGACTAATCCAACCTTCATTGTCAATGAAAGAAATACTGGTCAGCTGCTGCAATTCATGGTCGCTCAAATTCTTTTCCCACCTAACGCGCATTCGAGTGTCAGATCCGGCTCCAGAGCATCCATGCTCGGCTCCAGAGCATCCATGCTCGGCAAATAATATGGTGAGAGAAATTACTCAAGGTTAACAGAATTCCAAGGATCCCATCCTCGGGGAACAATAATGTCAGACAAATTAGAGTTGAAGTATAAAACCCTAGCAAAATCTCTCCATGGTCTTCCCAAAAAGACCTTTCCAGTTCCGGTCACATTACACTCCTTAAACACAAATCCGTTCGTGTCGGCCGGGTTAGTTCTTCCCTGTGCCGTAATAAATCCGGTCACCCCGTTTAGAGATCCTGCTGATACTGATATGGTGCATCTCTGCATTCATATACAATTAATTTATTATATTATTGTATTCTTTTATTAGTACACATAAATAAATAAAAAATATTTTCTACAAAATTATAAATTCCATTGGAAAAAAAATGTTCTACTGTTTTGTACAAGACAGATGACCTAAATAAGTCAATAATATGTTTTATTGTTTAAAGGTTAAATAAAAGTAATCCTCTAAAAATAGGGCCTTTTTTAGTACCAAGTCTTAATATACAAAACGTGTCATTTTACATTCGGAGAAATTAAAGAATCTATATCAAAAATATATGTTCTATTAAAGGAGAGTACAAAATATTATGAACCATCGAGAAAAAAATGATGTTGTCATATTCTTTCTTTATAATTTATTTAACAAAAAAACAAAACTTATTACACTAACAACATCATTTTTACTCGATCAACACCAGCCGCTCTATAAACTTTATAATTCTTTCTTTTCCTTACAATTATTATTTTTTAACTTGTAAATATAGATATATATGTATGTGTGTATATATATATATATATATATATATATATATATATATATATATATATATATAATTGTTACCTCATAAATAGATTGGCCAGCACCAAAGATGAAATCAACAGCCCCAACAATAGTTGAACGATAAAAGTAGTGTCGACCTTGATCATCCCACAATGTGTCTTGTAATCCCACAAAAGAGCATTGATAGAAGCTACATTTATCTCCTTTAATCCTGCCTGCCACTGCCTGCTTCCTAGGGTTTTCTGGGTGGGCCGGAGAGTTGTATGAATTCTGGAGAGAAAGACATATGTTTATTTCACACAATAAAATAAATAAAAATAATGAATTATACATCATAAATTTATTAATAACAATGTTATTTGTACAAAATAATGTTATTACTAGCAACAACATAGAGTTATTTGTTAGAAAACACACGCTTAGCGATAGTACTTTACATTAATTTATTCTGAAGACACTTGAAAGTCGTACTAATAATATAATTATTGTTATGATATTATCAAGAAGAGAGAAAAAAAATATTTTATGTGGATATAACTATATTATGTCTAATACATTAAAAGGAAAGAAAGAAATTAATATTATTTGTTAAACAACCACAATAAAATTAATACTTATTTAGTTGTGGTGATTAATCTTCCATGTGAATTTAAGAAAAACATAAATGAATAAAGATTTTTTTTTTCATACAACAAATGTAAGGTCTTTAGCAACAATATTATCAGCAGAAACACTAAAAGTAGCACTTGTTGAAATCGACTCACTAGCATTCCAAACAATACTAGTTTTTGCCTCTCCTTCTCCTTGAGAGATATATGAGAGGCTTGTCGAAAGGATCTTAACTTGTTCCCATAACATAAAAAATAAAATATGAGTAATCATGTATCTCCTGCATTCATGGAGTGATTAGATGAAGTTAAACTTTGATTAATTGACCGTCTGATGTCAACAACACACGCGCGGAGTTGATCTCGCCTCACGATGTCAACATCAGATCGATCAATTGATCAACTTACCATGAAATTAACTTCATGATAACCGGATGCCTCCCATTCTTAAGAAAATAAATAAATAAACACGTTAACTAATAGAATAAAACTACAACAAAATAGTTGATCATAGAGTTTATAAAGCTATTAAATTCATTAAGCATTACTGGTAAGTGCCAGCACGGATGTAAATACAAATCCAGTTCTTGTTGTTTGACGGAACGGAGTCGATGGCCGATTGAATATTGGAGAAATTTCCATGGCCGGATGGATCAACATAGATTGTTTGAAAAATTTGACTTGATTCCATGTTGTAGGTCGGACGATATACTCTGTTATTTGCTATTGCCACTCCCATGAAGAGAGAAAGGCATGAAAGGTATGAAAACCATTGACCTAATGACATTTTAAGGTAACTTTGAGCTTGAAGAGGTTTATTTTTCTCTATGATAATGAAGAAAACAAGAGTTGTCAAGTGATGGAAATAAGCTCTTAGAACTTAACCTAATTGCTCTATTTATAATGTACAAGTAGGTATTCATGTGCATGGATTAAGACAAGGGTTTTGGATGAATTTTGGAATAAATGATGTATTGCAGAATGAGTCAACATCACCACAGAGTAGAGGATAGAGATAATGAAACTAATGTGAACGCTTCCAAGAAAGATTTCATAGCTTTTCCCAATGGACTTTCTATCCCCAATTTTGAAGAATATATCAACAAATTATTATCCAACAGTTTCCTTATCCTTATTTAATTCTCTATTTCAATCTCTATATAGGATTTTATAAATCGGGATGAGGAGTCAAAAGACCGCTTCTTTATGTATGCAAAAAGGTCATTTCACACCCTCGTTTAAGTGGACAACTCATCAATTATTATCCAACTCATCTTTATTTTCAAATTATAAAATTAATATTGACTTATTTTTAAAAAATAATTCCAAACGTATTCAAATTTAAAATTGATATAAATTTATTTAATTTATGTCAATATAATTATAAATATTATAAAGTACTATTAATTATAAAATTATTTATTTTCAAATTTTAAATGAATCATATTAAATTTAAATTTAAAATATCACAAATTAACTTTTTAAAAGTTAATATTGATCTTATGTACATTCATGTATTACAATTCATTCAATACTCACTTCATAAATTACTTAAAATTTAAAACAAAATAAAAGTTATTTTATAGTGGAATACAATTGATAAATTATACTCTCTTTATAAATTATAAGATTATTATTAATTTTATAAGTCAATTTGATTCATTCTCAAATTAAAAATTTTGCTAAAACTTGTAGTAGTTTTTTTTCTAAATTAGTTACAATATGTATTGATTAAATTAAAAAAGATCAAATACTTACTTTAAAAAAATTAATAAATTAATAGCAATTTTATAATTAAAAACAAATGGTTGTAGTTACAACGGTCAAAACATCATGTGTTGACAGTTGAACTATCAAATTTTAACTTTTAAATTTCAAATTTAATTATTTAGAAATAAATATAAGGAATCTGTTGTGTACATATTGAAAAAACAGAATCTCTATCTTGCAGAATGAGTCAACATCACTATAGATTAGGAATAAAGATAAAGAAACTATTGTGAATACTCTTAAAAAATAAATATAAGGAATCTGTTGGGTACATATTAAAAAAATTGAATCTCTATCTTGCAGAATGAGTCAACATCAATACAAAGTAGGGATAGAGATAAAGAAATTATTGTGAATGCTCTTGCATTCACAACAGTTTCCCCAGTAGACTTTCTATCCCCAATTTTAAAGAATATATCAATAAATTATTATCCAACAGTACTTCTTTATCCTTATTTAATTCTCTATTTTAATCTCTATATAGGATTTTACTCCTCAGGATGAGGGAATCCAAAGATTGTTCTCTATGTATGCAAAATTTCACACTCTCATTTAAGTGGATAACTCATCAATCATTATCCAACTCATCCTCATTTTCAAATTATTAAATTAATATTGACTTATTTTTTAAAATTTAATTTTAAACGTATTCAAATTTAAAATTTATATAAATTTATTTAATTCATGTCAATATAATTATAAATATTATAAAAGTACTATTAATTATAAAATTATTATTTTCAAATTTTAAATGAATCATATTAAATTTAAATTTAAAATATTACAAATTAACTTTCTAAAAGTTAATATTAATCTTATGTACATTTACTGTACTACAATTCATTCAATACTCACTCCATAAATTACTTAAAATTTAAAACAAAATAAAAGTTATTTTACGATTGGAATACAAATGACAAATTATACTCTCTTCTAGAAATTATAAAATTATTATTAATTTTTATAAGTCAATTAAATGCATTCTCAAACTTAATAATTTTGATAAAAATTGTAGTAGTATTTTTTCCTAAATAAGTTACAATATGTATTGATTAAATTTAAAAATATCAAATACTTACTTTAAAAAATTAATAAATTAATAGCGATTTTATAATTAAAAACAAGATGTTGTAGCATTGTTGGAACTTTCAAATTTTAACTTTTAAATTTTATTATTTTAAGATTCACAACAATTTTTCCAATAGATTTTCTATCCCCAATTTTGAAGAATATATCAACAAATTATAATTCAACAATTTTCTTATTCTTATTTAATTTCTATTTCAATCCATATATAGGATTTTACTCCTTAGGATGAGTGAGTCAAAAGACATTCACTATGTATGCAAAATGACATTTCACACCTTCATTTAAGTGGACAACTCATGATCAATCATTATCTAACTCATCTTCATTTTTAAATTATAAAATTAATATTGACTTATTTTTAAAAAATAATTTCAAACGTATTAAAATTTTAAATTGATAAAAATTTATTTAATTCATGTCAATATAATTATAAATATTATAAAAGTACTATTAATTATAAAAATATTAAATACTTACTTTAAAAATATTAATAAATTAATAGCGATTTTATAATTAAAAACAATAGGTTGTAGTTGCAACGGTCAAAACTGTTGGAATTTTTAAATTTTAACTTTTAAATTTCAAAATAAATATAAGGATTCTGTTGGGTACATATTGAAAAAATAGAATCTCTATCTTGCAGAATGAGTCAACATCGTTAAAGAGTAGGGATAGAGATAAAGAAACTATTGTGAATACTCTTAAGAAAATAATATAAGGAATCTGTTGGGTACATATTGAAAAAATTGAATCTCTATCTTGCAGAATGAGTCAACATCACTAAGTAGTAGGGATAGAGATAAAAAAAAGTTTATTGTGAATGCTTTATTTCAATCTATATATAGGATTTTACCCCTCGGGATGAGGGATTCAAAATATCATTCTCTGTGTATGCAAAATGACATTTCACACCCTAATTTAAGTGGACAAATTATCAATCATTATCCAATTCATATTCATTTTCAAATTATAAAATTAATATTGACTTATTTTTAAAAATTAATTTTAAACGTATTCAAATTTAAAATTGATATAAATTTATTTAATTCATGTCAATATAATTATAAATATTATAAAATTACTATTAATTATAAAATTTATTATTTTCAAAATTTAAATGAATCATATTAAATTTAAAAATATCGCAAATTAACTTTTTAAAAGTTTGTATTGATCTTATGTACATTTACAACTATAATTCATTCGATACTCACTCCATAAATTACTTAAAATTTAAAACAAAATAGAAATTATTTTACATGTTGGAATACAATTGATAAATTATACTCTTTTATAAGTCAATTTGATGCATTCACAAACTTAATAATTTTGCTAAAATTGTAGTTGTTTTTTTTTCTAAATAAGTTACAATATGAATTGATTAAATTTAAAAATATCAAATACTTACTTTTAAAAAATTAATAAATTAATAGCGATTTTATAATTAAAAACAAGAGGTTGTAGTTACAATGGTGTTGGAACTTTTAAATTTCAAATTTCATTATTTAAGAAATAAATATTAGGAATCTGTTGGGTACATATTGAAAATAATTAAATCTCTATCTTGCAGAATGAGTCAACATCACTACATAGTAGGGATAGAGATAAATAAAAAACTATCGTGAATCTTCCAAGAAATAAATATAAGAAATCACGGCAAGACATATTAAAAAATAAATAAATCTCTATCTTGCAGAATGAGTCAGCATCAAGTAGGGATAGCGATAAATAAACTATTGTGAATGCTCTTATATGTATGGAATGAAGAGTTAATTTTAGAGGATAATGCCAGCTGCTTCTGTTTCCCATTCTGTTCGGAAACCATACATACGAAGTTAATATGTGAAAATATGAGTGTTAGATTGTATGAGACATGTCAGTATATAAAGCAATTCTGATGGCAAATCCTACCCAAACTTACCCAGTGTTGTGTTGTTATATACTCAATGATCTTGGGTGATCTTTACTTAAAGTTAAGCCTTGGACGCTGAGTTAGGGAAGTGTCACGTTTATATAGGAAAATGTTGCATCAGTGCCCCTTGCCTAGTTAAGACGTTGTTGGGTGCGGGTTTAAGGTGGAAAATTGGTAATGGTTTAAGTTACTGCCTTTCAAGTGTAATTTAGATAATAATCTACTGGTGGCTGACCTGATTACTATATATAGGAGGGAGTTAGGGTTGGACCCGTCACGCCCGATTTAAGGATTTGAGGAATGAAACTGTGCTACATCCTCCATTAATTTCATGCCCAACGGCAGTTGATTCCTGGTTTGTGAGCCCACTTGGCTTTCAGTTTGTGATCAGTTAGCTAATGGAACCTTTGCAGATTGGGTCACTTATCTATATCTCAGTCGTCGGATCGTTCTTACTTAAATAATACTATAATGGAAGACTGTTGTTTGATGAGTTGTGATTTTGAAGATATTGTTTTTAGTCATGTTGGTTGAACTGGAAATGGAAATAGAGTAGCTCACGGCCTTGTGGAGTTTACCCGATTGGAGTTTCATGTTCGAAACAAAAACAAACAAACAAAAAAAGAGAGTTTAAATTAGTTAAAAAATTGGCTCTCAACTCTAATTCCAAAACTTGTCAAACGTACTTAATTGTATTTTAACACTCTAATTCTACTTGCATGCCTAACTACACCCTAATACATGGGGGCTCTCCTCTCCATCCTAGAATGATGGACTTTTCTAAAGATTCTTTTAATACAAGGGTAGGGTGAAAGCATTATGTTGATAAAGATAATGTTTTTTTAATCCAATGATCAATAATAATAATACTCGAGTTAATAATTTAGCCAATTATTATCAAATTATATAACTTGAATATAATATATGTAAATTGCTTTATGACCTCATTGGGCAGGGACAAAAATCCTAAATATATAGAATTAATATCTAAGACATGATAAATACTTTTTTGGTCACTTTACTTTAGGTCAACTTACAAATGAGTTCCTAAATTTTTTTTTCTTACAGTCAACTCACTAAACTTTAGTTTTCTTACAAACCGTTACAAAAATCGTTAAGTCATGTTGACTTTTAACGGTTTGACCAATATAATACTGAGTTGTAAAAAAAGCGCTGACGTGACAATAATAATCCAACGTGGAATATAATAATAATAACAATAATAATTTCGATAATAATAATAATAATTTCGATAATAATAATAATAATAATAATAATAATAATAATAATAATAATAATAATAATAATAATAATAATATGGATATTAATAATATTTATAATTTTATGGTTTATAATTTCCTTAATTATATTTTCTAATAATTACATAAAACTCATTTGATATTAATTATAAAATGATTAAATATATATTTTTTATTTATATTATTGTATTTTATATTTTTTTCTAAGTTTTTTAATTTATATTTTATTTTAAAAGATTTTCTTTCATTTTCTCCATAAAACTTGTTCATTTCCACTTAAGCGTTGAAACTTATGCATAAAAATTCCATGTCAGCTTTCTCTCTCTTATTTTTTAAATTTCATTAAAAGTTAAATGACTTAACGGTTTTTATAACGGTTTGTAAGAAAATAAAGTTCTAAGAAAAAAAAGTTTAGTGAATCATTTGTAAGTTGACCTAAAGTAAATTGACAAAAAAAATATTTATCCCTAACTAAAATAGAAGGCTTATTTTGTGGCATAGTTCTAGGGTTAAATGCTTATTTAGTCACTGTATTATAGGTCAACTTACAAGTGAGTCACTAAATCGATTTTTCTTACAGTCAACTCACTATACCTTACTTTACTAACAAACCATTAGAAAATCTGTTAAGTCTGTTGATTTTTAACGGAAATGTCACATCAGCTGTATGTGTAAAATAAAATCCCATGTGGCACAAATAATCCCATGTGGCTTTCTTACGTGGAAATTGAGGAAATAATTTATGGAGAAAATGAAAGATTTATTCTAAAAAAACAACATATGTTAAAATAAATTAGAAAAATGAGCAAAAAAACAAAAAAAGAGAAAATAAATGAAATATATATTTTATTATTTTTGTAATTAATACCAAATGAATATTTATTTAATTCTTTACAAATAATAATATAAATTAGAAAAGTTTGCTAAAAATATAAGAAAATAAATAAATAAAATATGTTTAAATAATATCAAATGAATTTTTGTTTAATTATTTACAAATATAATAATATAAATTAGAAAAGTTAGTCAAAAAAAGAAAATAAATGAAAAATATATTTAATTATTTTGTAATTAATATCAAATGATTTTTGGTTAATTATTTACAAATATAATAATATAAATTAGAAAAGTTAGCCAAAAAAGAAAATAAATAAAAATATATTCAATTATTTTGTAATTAATATCAAATGAATTTTTATTAAATTCTTTACAAATATAATAATATAAATTAGAAAAATTTGTGAAAAATAAGAAAATAAATAAAATATATATTTAATTTATGAAGAAAATGAAAAAATATTTTAAAATATAATGTAAATTAGAAAAGTTAGCCAAAAACATGGAAAAATAATTTTTTTACTTATTTTTGTAATTAATAAAATTTAAAATATTTTAAAATTAAAATGTTTTCAAAATAATTTTTTGAACATAAATGTTTATATATGTTAAGCAAATAATTATTAATTATTGAAAACAAATATTATGGTATATTAACAATTTATTACTATATTACAATTAAATAAATTAAACACACATCCAGATTATCCAAATATACGTATCTCTTTCTCTCTCTAACCTAGCACCATAATCACTATTCATCATCTTCCTCGTCATCCAATTTAGTTACGGAAAATCCGGATAATAAAAACACTAGCAATCAACAACCAATAAGGGTTGGAATAGAAATATGGGATACTTTTCCTCTTTGGCACTAATAAACAAGATCAAAATACAAAAAAAAAAATTGAGCGATTTTTCTCTGTAAAATAAATTTTGTTTATATGTTTGGAGATAATTTGATGAGAAATGCTTTCTGAAGCCATTGATTAGGCGAAACTTTCGATTATGGTAGGATTCTCTGACGAAGAGTGAGTCGGCTATGATATTGAGCGAGTTTTTACGTCGATTTTGTGCAGTGGTTTTGTTGTTTCATTTGATTGACAAACTTGAGAGCTTGGTCAGAAGTGAGTGAGTTCGACTAAATTGGCGAGGGCTTGCTTGGGCCAAGAGTCGGACGGATCCGGATGAGTCATTTGGAGAAGGATAAATTCCTTGATGCAGAAGGACTTGCATCGTTTCGAGAATCGTGATTTGCATATCGATATATCATCCTCACCATTTTAACGAGTTTAGAGAAAATAATGGGAGAAATTTTAGAGTTTAGAGAGAGAGAGAGGTGGAGGGGGCGAGGGGAATAGGGATGGTATTAGAAGAAATTGAGAAAGAGTCCAAGGATGGTTGAAATAATTTTATAAATTACACATAAGCATGTTTATACCTACTCATTTATTTATATTGAAAAAACTAAGCCATGTAACTACGCCACGTCAAAGTCAAAGTTCCGTTTAAAGTCAAATGACTTGACAATTTTTTTAACGGTTTATAAGTAAATAAGAGTTCAGTGAGTTGACTGTAAAAATAACGATTGAGTGACTCACTTGTAAATTGACATAATCTGATTTCGAAATAAGCATTTCAAAGTTACATTCGGCAATTTCTACCATGTGTCATTCCCCGCCCCTCCACCTCTCTCTAAACTCTCTAAATTTCTTGACAATAAAATTTTCTCGCCCATTTTCTCTCTAAACTCGTTAAAAATGGTGAGGATGATATATCGATATGCAAATCACGATTCGAGCCACGATATGCAAGTCCTTCAGATCAAGGAATTTGTCCCTAACCACACTCTCCAAATGACTCATCCGGATCTCGTCCCGGCTCTATCCAAACAAGCCCCGCCACCGAGTCGAACTCACTCACTTTGGAGCTCTCAAGTTTGTCAATCAAATGAAACAACAAAACCACGACGTAAATCGACGAAAACTCGTTCAAAATCATAGTGGACTCACTTCCTTCGTCAGAGAATCCGCCATAATCGAAAGTTTCTGGCCGGAATCAATGGCTTCGTAGCATTTCTCATCGAAATTATCTCCAAACATATAAACAAAATTTATTTTACAGAGAAAATCGTTCAATTTTTTTTTGTATTTTGATCTTGTTTATTAGTGCCAAAGAGGAAAAGTATCCCATATTTCTATTCCATCCCTTATTGGTTGTTGATTGCTAGTGTTTTTATTATCTGGATTTTCTGCACTAAATTGGATGATGAGGAAGATGATGAATAGTGATTATGGTGCTAGGTTAGAGAGAGAAAGAGATACAGATATTTGGATAATCTGGATGTGTGTTTAATTTATTTAATTGTAATATAGTAATAAATTGTTAATATACCATAATATTTGTTTTCAATAATTAATAATTATTTGCTTAACATATATAAACATTTATGTTCAAAAAATTATTTTGAAAACATTTTTAATTTTAAAATATTTTAAATTTTATTAATTACAAAAATAAGTAACACTACTAGAAAATCAATCTATAGCGACGGGATTTAGCGACGGTCGGGACGGAACCGTCGCTATAGACATACATAGCGACGGTCTAAGTTTGATCGTCGGTATAGGCCTCTGATGGTAGTCTATTACGAGGGTCACGGTTCATTGGTCGGTATAGGAATTTTTTTTTGGGGATTTTAACGAGGGTCATAACTCATAAGGGAGGCGTAGATAATAACGCGGGTTAAAGGGGTTCATCTCAGTCAGTCGATCTCTCCATCCGGATTCATCTCAGTCACTCGATCTCATAAGGGGAGGCGTAGGTAATAACGAGGGAGGCGTAGGTAATAGTAGGTAATTTCAGGCTTCGATTTATATTTAACCCTAAGTTATGATTTCCTCTATTTCTCTCCTCCATCTAACAAGCCCTAAATTTTGACTTGACTGTCACCAGAGTCTTAGATAAGTTTTCAAAAGGAAGATTCAAATGGATGCATGATTTAATTTTTGTGTGAGTATTTGAGAAATTCGGAACTTGATTAGACTAGCATTTTTCTGGGTAAGTGGAGTTTTTATATTGGTTTTTATATTAAAAGATGTAGTATATCTTTTACTTTATTTTCTACATCATCTTATTAGTGTTTTAAACACACTTCTTTGTCAACATTTCAATGTAAGTAGATTTGAAGATCAAATTGGACTAAACTGGAAATTAAATGGACTACCACGCCCTCCTCGCCCCCACCTTGGTGTCTACAAATTTCTGTATTAGCTAGCCAACTTATTTTCAGATGTATTTCATTTGGATGTATTTGTTAATTTTGGGGACTTAGTTTCAGATGTGTATGGCAAAGGAGTTAGTAGTTTTAGGTTTAGTTGGTTATATGGCCATTTTTCTGTGTTAAAATTTGGCCCTGCATCCTCTGATTTATTGATAATATGCTAATTAGGTTCATCAATGGAAATGGCTTATCTAAAACAAGGTTAACCAAATACTCCATTAGATTTAAGGTGCTAGTGAAACTGTGAAAGCTCTACTGTTCATTAGATTTAACTAATAACTTTTCTTACGAGTGTCACATTCATATTTTTGTTTCTCAGGTTGCTTTAATGGCTTCTAATAGAACGTCTAGATCTCGTGCTAACTGTTCCAATGGCCCGGAAATTAATGATAATGAGATCCATGTCGATGAACCACATGTAGAAGAGGAAAGTATTCATGAGAATGTTGAAGGTACCATGCATATATCTACACTTATACTTGCATTGTCATGAAGGTAACTTTTACACACTTCACTTTAAAAGTTAATTACACTCCGGTGATACCATCATTTAAGGACTAGAAAAGGTACAACAACGGATGAAAAGCTTTAAGAAATATGAGGAGCATTCTATTGAGAACGTATGTTGAGCCTACTTCCAACTCTTATGAGCCCCAAATGAAAGTTGTTTGATGTCAACATAACTTCTGATAGCGAGTTAAGCAAGGTTACCCTTATTTGTGTAAGTGTCTGAAGGGTATGCAATCTGAGATAATGAATTTGTATGAATGATTTAGACATCCAAAGATGAATGGGTATTCATTATGTTGTTTAGCAAGCTTAAGACTAGAGAACTAAATCAATTTCAAATACCCAGTAGGTCGATTTATGTAGAAGTTGGACCGAAGCTACTGAGTTTGGTCATTATTGTCGACTTTAGGCTCCCGGAACCAATTAAAAGAAAGTGTGAGTCGGTATCTTAAACCAATTATGCTTTACCCAACAATGAAGGAAAAAATTAATCGGTGATGGCTGCAGATCCAAAAGAAAAACTTTATATCGTGCATCGGAACTTCAAGATGTAAACCCTTCCAGATGCTTGATTAACTCGAATATTCAAAAATAATGAAAAGTAAATATGAATTACATGTATCTATAGTTTTTAGAACAAAAGCTAAACTAGTCTAGAGAGAGAGAATACCTTCTCAAATACTCCTCCTCGTGGAAAATAATCGATCCTACATTTATCAGAGTCATGGAAAACACAAATTCTAAACAAAGTAAAGGCGATATACTACTTATCTAAAAGTAAAAAAAAAAAATGGTGTACAAGAAAAAAGAAAATTATATTTTGTTGCGGGAACTTAATACTTGGGGATTAGCTATTAAGGATTATTAATTCTGAGTTACAAGCAACGAGAAGTGAGACCCATAATCAATAAGAATATGTTACTATGTTGGTGAAAAATCTTAAAATGCAGAACCTAATATCAATTTACAAATTTCGACTTTGACCACACGATTACAAATGCATGAGTAATGACTTAAGAATGAAGTTCAACAAATATAGGAGGATTCTGACCCACTCATGGCGTCATGATGAGAGGCTTGCGTAAACTCATGTCGTGCAATTACCAAAGCACACCCACTTAATTCCACAAATGCTTAATGAGAATAAAATAGTCCACCGCCTAAAACACAAAAAGAAGTTGCACATTTTAATTCAAATTATTAGTAAGAAAATATAACGAATTAGCCAAAAGGTGAAAAGGACACAACTAACCACTCTTTTGAGTTCTATTATGGACTGTTTGTAAATTTATAGCTAAAAGCGTGCCTAAATATGGATTTGCTATGGTAAAATGTTGAGATGAAGTTGTGAGTCAATTATAGAGTCCCTATATTGTCTATGTATACCATTTGAAAGTTGTTCCTCATGTTATATTTTAGTTTTGTTTAGTTCATATATCTTGATTCTTTCTCTCTTTTAGGTTCTCGACCAAAGAGGAAGGCGTGGACCAACGATGGGAGCAAAATTATGGTCAAATATCGATGCACCCAAGAAAGTAACTTATGATGCAAATGGTCAACCTGTTGGGGAGAGGCCAATAAGTTAACCACTTTTCTAAAATGTGTGTCTTGCTCAGTAATGGAGAATTTTTCCAATAAGTACTCCAACATGGTCCAATATGACAGAGGCTAACATGACAAGGGCTTGGGATGAAATTCAGTTATTAATCATACCATTTTATAGAATTTGACATTAAGCACATTGAAACAAACTAATATATGTGTAAATTTGTTTGTTCTAGAAACGATTTACCACAGATCACCCCAATGCTAAGAGAAAAGCGATGACTATCATGAACAATAGGTGGAGAGATTGGAAGTCTAACTTAAAGAGTAATAATTTTGTGCTCGGTGACCGTACAAATCGATGGCGAATACTATCAACAATGATCGAGTAAATCCTAATCAATGAATTTGCGTTGGTTGATTATTGGCTAACCGATGATGCATGTGAGGTTGTGTTTATTCTAATTTATGTATTATCAATTCTTACTTATTGTTATATATTATTATTAATTTATAAATACATACAATGCAGGATATAGCAACAAAAATTGTAAAAATCGGAAAAAATTGTTGGTAGGTCATACATTGGGCACTAAATCAATTCCAAAAAAGAAGCAATGAATTGGTAATATTTGATGTTATTTCAATATTTTTATCGTTAATCATGTATTAGACTTTTATAAATAGAGTATTTCTTGAATTATGAACTATTTTTGTTTTATTTGTAGTACCAAATAAATAAAAAAGAGATTGATCGAAAGATATATATATACTGATCCCACACTCAAGTGATAACTCAATTTTACCGGGGAGCATCCTCGAATGTGGTACGTGATTTATCAATCCTCAAACAACGGGTTTTTTAACTCTTTATCCTCAGTATGTGTGTGTGAGTTTGTTTTAGAGCATTCATTTACATGAATTTAAACCTGGCCTTTTCAGATTCTAAAAATCGTGATCCCTACAAGAATATAGTTAAGTCACATTATGGAGGCACCAAGAAAAACTTCCTACTTTAATATGTTCCTAGAAGCATAGACCTTTAATTTGTTCATTAATAAATTAGTCACTAAACTAGAGTATCAAATTCCCAAAAGATCAACAAAATAAATTAGTAAGCATAAATAGAGAGACCATTTCATTTTATAAAAACACACATTTAATGAATAAATTAAATTGAATGATTCTACATAAATAGTTGCCAGCTACTATATTACACACTAAATTAATGTCATTGAACATGTTGTATATGGGATAAAGCAATGCACGTCCAACCTTATAAGTAGAGTCAAAATAGCCATACATGCAGTTCCTAGCTAAACATATGATGTCATGAACTTGACATTTATCGGACTAATTCTCTCCCCCTAAGATCAGATCAGGAATGAACAACTCAGGAAGACTTTTCATAAAGAGTAAAAGAATATCAGGGAAACAATATCACATAGACCTCAACAAATATAGTGTTACTTCTCTTCTAGTTTGTATTAGTGTAATTATTTTAATTTTCAAGTTATATGTTTGTTGTTTGCATATGGGGTATGCAACCAATGAGGAAGAGCAAAGGGAAATGTGGCAATGATGAAAATCAATCTCTCACTCTTTAAAATTCAATACTCATTGTTGTAGTGTAATTATTTTAATTTTCAATACTCTGGGAAGCTAAATACAAGATGGTATCTCAAGAACAATGTCTAAATAGGTAACCAATATAGAAAGAAGGAACATTTAAGTAAGTGGAATAGAATATCTTGTAAGTTACTTTGAACAAGATTAAAAATAATAATAGAATAACATAATGTAATTACTACTATTATTTGCTACTCTTCTTTAAGTTATGTTGAATTGCCTTGTATATTTAAGTTGCCTTGTATATTTAAGTTGTGTATAATTTGCCTTATATATTTTCACAGGAAAAATTATTGAGTTAAAGAAGACTCGGGGAATCGATTTGGTGAAAGCGAGTACAGACGGAATGATATACTCAAGACAAGTTCTTGGACCAGAGTGACATGGTAGACTTTTGACAAGGTGGAGTTGGTGCCACGCCTACAAACACTTGGGGGCCTCGTGACACAAATAATGAGGTACAACGTGAGAATCAAGAATTGAAAAGTCGAGTTGAAAAAGGAAAAGGAAAAAGGAGATGATACTGCAAGGAAAGTGGATGAACTATTATCAATTATGATGAGAATTTATGAAGAATTCATCGGTCCAAATGCTCAATCCAACAATCGGTGTTGCTCTCTCACTTCACTTATACTTAAATTTTTGGGGCTATCATTATGTTTTTATGGATTAACAAGTTCACTTGATAATTAATTTGTAGGATCGATACGAAGGAGCTAATGGTGATATTAGCGGATCAAATAATCCTATAGAGGACCCGTGACATGTCACGTCTTTCTTTGGAAATTTGTTATATGTAACACTTATTTTTGATGAAAATTTGTTAGATGTGATACTAAAAATATGTTAAATGTGTTGTTGGTTATGTCTTGTTTTTTGATACATAGTATGAGATTTTGGATGGTTATGTATATTTAGATGATATTATACATTAATAGACTTTATTTGTTTTATTCTTTTAGTTGTAAATGTTATATTCATTGGATGGTTGAATGTGGTTATGTTTCTTAACAGGTAAAATAAATAAAAATTATTATATAGAAACAAAGATGTTCTTTAAAAATTTGGGGAGATATATATAGCGACCACGGTAGTCGTCGCGATAGCTCGAGCCAAATCTACTTTATAGCGACGGGCCACGACCACCATCGCAGAGCTCACGTACCAAATCTACCTATAGTGATTTGGTGACGTAATCGCAATAGCTCATAGCCAAATCTCACCTATACCGAAATGCCACCACGATCGTCATAATAGCTCTGACCAAATCTTCTATAGCGACGGTCATGGTGGTCGGATATCCACTTTCAATCAGTCGGTAAAAACCTTCAAGCGTTTTGTGGAGTTTTTAGTGGACTGATTTCTCGACTGTCAAGATAAGCAAAAAAGACCGTCATTATAGGTTTTTGAGGACGGCTTTATAACGACGGTTTTTTTTATCTATAATGATTATCACGATCGTCGCTTATAAACTGATTTTCTTGTAGTGTAAAAAATTTATTTTTCCATGTTTTTGGCTAACATCTCTAATTTACATTATATTTTAAAATATTTTTATTTTCTTCATAAATTAAATATATATTTCATTTATTTTCTTATTTTTCACAAATTTTTCTAATTTATATTATTATATTTGTAAAGAATTTAATAAAATTCATTTGATATTAATTACAAAATAATTGAATATATTTTATTTATTTTCTTTTTTTGGCTAACTTTTCTAATTTATATTATTATATTTGTAAATAATTAACCAAAAAATCATTTGATATTAATTACAAAATAATTAAATATATATTTTCATTTATTTTCTTTTTTGACTAACTTTTCTAATTTATATTATTATATTTGTAAATAATTAAACAAAAATTCATTTGATATTATTTAAACATATTTTATTTATTTATTTTCTTATATTTTTAGCAAACTTTTCTAATTTATATTATTATTTGTAAAGAATTAAATAAATATTCATTTGGTATTAATTACAAAAATAATAAAATATATATTTCATTTATTTTCTCTTTTTTTATTTTTGCTCATTTTTCTAATTTATTTTAACATATGTTGTTTTATTTAGAATAAATCTTTCATTTTCTCCATAAATTATTTCCTCAATTTCCACGTAAGAAAGCAATACATGGGATTATTTGTGCCACATGGGATTTTATTTTACACATCAAATTGATGTGACATTTCCGTTAAAAATCAATGACTTAATGATTTTCTAATGGTTTGTTAGTAAAGTAAGGTATAGTGAGTTGACTGTAAGAAAAATCGGTTTAGTGACTCACTTGTAAGTTGACCTATAATACAATGACTAAATAAGCATTTAACCCTAGAACTATGCCACAAAATAAGCCTTCTATTTTAGTTAGGGATAAATATTTTTTTTGTCAATTTACTTTAGGTCAACTTACAAATGATTCACTAAACTTTTTTTTCTTAGAACTTTATTTTCTTACTGTGAGCAAGGAAATCGTACCTTGCTAGGGTTAGGGTTTCGTGTTGGCTGAGGAGGAGAGAAATCCACGAAAAGTACGGAATTAATTGGTTGATTGAAGAGGGGAGAACGACAGGTGGGCGATTACTCCAACGACGCGTGGCAGAACCCCTAGAATCCGGGAACCGTGTTAGGGTAACAGGGATTCCAAGAGCCTTCTTGAGACCTTCGAGTTCAGAGAATGTTCAAACCCCTTTCTAGTGCTTTTAGGTGGAATCTCCGAGCCTTTAAGTCACCAAAAAGGGTCCTTTTGATCTTCTGAGAGTCTAAGTCTTGAGTCCGCAGGGGAAAAGTCCCCCTTCCAAATGGAATGGAAGGGGTATTTATAGGGTTTTCTGGAAAGTAGTCATGTGCAAGGCACATACCTTCAGGAAAATTCCAGAAATACCCTTTAGTCCTTCGAGTAATGCCCATATTGCCCTGTCCTTCTAGCCGCCAATCCAATCCCTCAATCAATTCCCAAACGAGCCGCCTCCACGAGCCTTCTGCCTCGGGACACGTGGAGGCTTTTCGCAGGTCTCCACATTTATTTCTGACTTTTCCGTCTTTATTTCCTTAGGTTATGCGAACCCTAATTTGCACCCTTAATGAAGCCGTGGAACCCTAATTGCACATTCAATTCAATTAGGTCATGTGAACCCTAATTTGTACATGGACTCACATTTGCCCCCTGCACGTCAGTCACACCTTCGGAGTGGTGATCGTGCAAATTTCTTCAAGTCTTTGAGTCATGTTTCAAATTTTTGAACAATGTGCGGAGCTCGATCTTGCAAGTCCTGAAAACAACAAAATTCTTGGAGAGGGACCCCTTAGGGTAGCTCACCCACGAAATATTAAAAATCTTCTCCAAATCCTGCACACTCTTTGTTTCCTTCAAATATACATATATATATATATATATATATATGTACATAAAGATTTTATTTTATATATATATATATATGTATATGTATATATATGATAAGACAGACCAATAGTGAGAATTGATTTGAAGTCGTGAAAATACTTATTCCGTCTGTATACACTACATGACAAATTTACTTCCGTGCTTCACATTCTATAGATTTAATTCTCAGCATTATATACATATGGATGTACTTGGTTAAAACTTTTAAGACTAGCAACATCCATATCCATCAATACCAGTATATCTATCTATCTAATGCATAAATATGGATTGAAGGCTCTTTTTTTTTTTTTTTTTTTTTTTTTTGGTGCAAACGAATTTTATTTTGAGAAATAAAATAAAGTCTCTTTATGTAAAATCAAAACATTTACATTATTTTGGAAACAAGATCAAATCATTTCTATTTAGAAATAGAATATTTGATTCCATAATATATATATATATATATATATATTATTATTATTATCATTAATATACATATATATTTTTATTTTATTTTATTTTTTATTTTATTATTATTATTTTTTTATTTTTTTTGTGGAAAATAATTCAAGACAAATCAAATTATAAAATAAGGTCTTATTTTATTTTGAAAACAAGGATCAAATTTTATATATATATATATATCCAGGTCTTATTATGATCAAATGTGCAAATAAGTATAATTAATCTATATGTATACATGATATAAACTTAACCGTGATCTCTAGTCAAGCAAAAAAATATCCTCAATCTTAGTGATCTACATAGGTGATCTCTAGTCACCTATGTATACTTGATTATATGGGCTAGCTAGGTGCCTTGAAGCATGCATATATTCAAAGTAATATCCTCAATCTTAGTGATATGCACGGTGATTATGCACAGTGATTGAAAGGAATTTCCATGCTAATTAAGATCTTATTTTATTTTGAAAATAAAATAAAATCATCTTTTATTTGGAAACGAGATCAAATCTTTTGCATTTAGAAATAGAATATGTGTTTCCATAATATATATATTTTTTAATTTATATATATATATATATATATATATATATGTATACATATATATAAATTAAATTTGGAAACTTAAAAAAAATCAATTTTGTATATATTCAAGATCCCAATTATATGTATTCGGTTAGGTAAGCCTCACGCCAACTTCCACCCAACCAAAAAATATTATATAATCAATTTTGTCTCTTTTTTTTTTTTTTTTTTTCTTATTTTACCCTAAATAGGGGAAAAATCTGTCTCTTGATGACCCAAGATCGAAAAATAAATTCTCTAAATAGAGTAAATACTACTAGTATTAGTGTATTATTATATTTGCAAGGAAAGAAAGCCATAATAGTAGTATCATCTTCAAAATAAATTCCCATTATTGATATCATCATAATTGTCTCTCTTTTTTTTTTTTTTTTTTTTATTAAAGATAATTATATATATATACTCAAAAGATATAATGAAATAAAGATGATTTGATTTTATAAACCGATGATTTGATAATGTAATTGATTCATCGGTTTATAAAATGAAATCCTTAAAATTAGACTCTAATAACGAACTGCGTAGTTGATTGTGCTTCATGCCAATCATTTGTCGATTATTCCACTACCATCACCACCACAATCTTTGATTTCTCCGCTTAAGGCCCTCCTCCCGTTATTTTTCAAGATCCATGGCAAATTAAGAAGACTCTCACGCCTTACGAGGTCGCGTCATTTGGAAAGCCTTCGTCGTCTTGGCTTCTACGATGCTTTCGAGTATGTTTTCCAAACCTTTGGACGCTTTTCAATCCGTGGCGTGGTGGTAAGGCATAGGCTGAATGTATATATATTTTATATTTATATTAATATATATATATATATATATATATATATATATATAATTTTATTCATAAAATATATATATAAATATATTTTATGAATGTATAGGCTGAATGAATATATATTTATATATAATTTTTTTTTTTTTTTTCACCACTACTGTATTAATTTTTAACTAAACAAATAATGAGAATTGAACCTAAGACATGATAATTTAATACACAGTGTTAACAGTTGAGCTAAAAATTCAATGTCAGTACTTGTTTTCTTGGTCTTAAATTCTTAGAGAAGTTCACAAGAGTATTTCACAGTGCACAAAATTTCTTATAAGAAATTCCTATTTTCCCGACATTTTTTTTTTTTTTTGAGCAATAGGACTAACTATAACATTAAAAACTAAAATATGAACATATTAAATAAAACCCTATGAAAAATGTCGAATTGCTTCGCATTTGAATAAACCTTATTTTACACTTTAGTCACTGACTAATTAAGGTGGGAAAGTGACTCCTTAGACTTTGAAGTGATATAACATTATTGAATAATATAGTTGTTAATTTTCTTGAAATGGGGTCTTAAGGCTAAAACGGAATTAATTATCATGGAAAATTTGTTATTATAACTGACTTATTACCCCTTTAGTTTCTTAGAGTTGGTGTAATAGTACATTTTTGTGCTTCCCACAAGGAGTGATATATATGCAAATGCACATTTAAGATTGTGGATTTTGAAATGCTACACCTGTTGTGCCATGTTCGTAACATAACCGTGAACCTCTAGTCGTGTTTATTTTCCGCTTGGTTAATTCTTTGTGATTGCTTCAACGACTTCTCTTTTCAGGTAACTGTAGTATTTCTTTTTTGAACCACAACACCGCAATGAGGAAGGATTTACTCAAAGAGCCATTTCATCTTAACAAGGTCATTGGCTCGGATATTACGGAAGAAAGGGAACACTACAAGGAGGAAGGATCTATTAGAGCCATTTCACCTTAACAAGGTCATTGGCTCGGATATTACGGAAGAAAGGAACAACGCCTTGAGGAGGAAGGATTATTAAGAGCCATTTCACCTTAACAAGGTCATTGGCTGGGATATTCGGAAGAAAGGAACACCGCATGAGGAGAAGGATCTATTCCGAGCCATTTCACCTTAACAAGGTCATTGGCTCGGATATTCGGAAGAAAGGAACACCGCAAGGAGGAAGGATCTATTCCGCCATTTCACCTTAACAAGGTCATTGGCTTGGATATTACAGAAGAAAGGAACACCGCAAGGAGAAGGATCTATTGAGCCATTTCACCTTAACAAGGTCATTGGCTCGGATATTCTGGAAGAAAGGAACACCGCAAGGAGGAAGGATCTATTCAGAGCCATTTCACCTTAACAAGGTCATTGGTTCGGATATTCTGGAAGAAAGGAACACCGCAAGGAGGAGGAATTTATTCCGAGCCATTTCCCCTTAACAAGGTCCTTGGCTCGGATATTTTGAAAGAAAGGACAACCCCACAAGGAGGAAGAATTCATTCCTATCAGTTGATTCGACGAGTAAGGAGAAGTTAAATGTAAGAGGGGAGAGCTCCTTAGGTGGCTAAATCCTACGGGTCAACCCTTAGGGGAACAGACCTAATGGCCTCTTTTTTCACATTTCCCCGTTCTTCTTTTACCCTTTTTATTTGAATAGCTCCTAATGCTTGTGCTCTTTTTCTTCTTTCAGGTGTTCGTGATCTTCCTTTCCCGAATCCAAGGTGTCCGTGATCTTCCTTTCCCAAATCCAATCTTCTTATTTAAGTTTCATACCCTCTCTCTTGTTATGGTAAGCACTTAATTTCAAATGCTCATTCACTTTCTTTCCTTATTTCTAGAATTCTCATGTTATATTTTCTTGTTGCAGGCCAACTCCAGTGAACGTTCCACAGACCCGAAAACTACTAAGGAGGTTCCTTTCATCGGCGATTGGGGAAAGGCTCCCTTTTATGGGTCTTCTGACGTTTTCTGGGAGCAAGTGAAGAATTATGATCGTACAGCCTTTCCTCCTCCTGAGAAAGCAGGCTTATTTCTATATGCTACGGCTTGCGCAAGTTTAGACAGCTTTCCCTGTTCTGCTCGCATTCCTCGTATGTGTATAGAAAAACAGGAATACCCCTACAGTCCCATTCATTTCATATCTGACTCATCCAATCGTCTTCAGGGGTGGCAACATTGGACCGACGAGGTTCTCGCAAATTCTGATTATGTGGATATCTGAAGAGGGTAGAGACATTTTGCGTTGTATTCAATTATGCGGGGATCTTCGATCCGACAGACCAAGATGCTCTTACTGTCTTGATTTCACTATTTGGTGTTCTTCCACATGTACATTTGTCCTTTGCTTGGGGAATTCACCCCAACTCTGAGAGGACGTTTATGCCATTTACCGATAATCTTTTTATTTTTATTTTTATTTTATTTTTTATATATATATATATATATATATATTTATTTATTTATTTATTTTAGAGTATGAACTCATTCTAGATTATATCTTGTAGCCTTCTATTTGTTGCAGACGACCTCAGAAGCATATCTAGCTTGTCTCCTAGAGAGCGTTGAGTGCATTGCTTATTTAATGAAGCTTCCAAGCGAGCTCCCAATTATATCTCGCGATTTGGGGTGACATGCTCCTCCCAAACTTTGAGACTTCTAGCAAGCAAAAGAATTCTGGTTATCTTGGGTGCGCTTACTTCTTGAGGATTCTGGGCAGGACACGGAAATAGTTCGACTATAACAAGTCTCGTCCTCACTTTCCATGAAGAGCCTTGCCCTTTCCCCTTAGTCGCTTATTTGGCTATGTGGTTATCCCGCTTCATTTTTCCGGGTCCCCGTAGATGGTCCTTCGACTCGCATGTTTGGTTTAGCTTCTATGTTATCTCGAGGTTTAAATGTTCCTCTCGCTCCTCTCTTCTTAGGAACATTGTATCGTCGTTTGATTTGAAACTATTCTCGCTATGAAGGAATCCAGTTGGGAGGTATCCATTTTCATATTTTTATTAGCTGTCATTACATTGCAATTTTTTTCTTATTAATCTTTTTGTTTCATTACTCAGGTATGACGTAAATTGCTTCGCTCCCTGCTCCTTTCTTCAAATCTTTCTCTTCGAGCACTTTTTGAGATATTCTACTCCTGCACATTTTCCTAAGAAGAAGAAGCAGTATTCAGATCCTTCTTCATTCTTGTGACATTGTCCCTCTTACGGCTCATTTGGATTGATCACCGATCTAATTTGATTCTGACATTTTATCGATGATTCTTCATGCTTCTACACTTCGTCCATACACTATTGTTTGAAGCGGTGGCGGTAAATGCCCCCCACTTCTATAGGCATCACTTTCGCTCCTACTCAGATATCAGCGAATTGAGTGGTTCTTCGTTGTCTTGGTTCGTCTTCCTTCGGGCTACGGAGCTTCCTTACTTCGTCGAAGATAATGGTTTTGGCACTGTGCTTTATTCTCCTCACAGGGTCATGAGGCAGTTTGGATTTGACCAGGAGCGTCCTTTTGGCCACACTTGTCAGGAGACTTATGAGACTGCCCTTCTCAACTTTGTCTCTACCTCTCCTCTTTTTACGTGGGCATTTCCAAGGCCTCCAAATGCTCCTCATAAATCCCTTCCTTTTGTCATACCGAATGATTCTCGGATTGGGCGATATACTACCAGCGAGCGTAATTATTGGCAGGTCAATCTTAAAAGATGGGGTGATGATACTTCGATTTGTTCTCTACCAGTTTCTATTCCCGAACGTCTCCAATGGGCCAGGTTGCTATGTTCTCCTAAGACCACTATCCGTTCAGAACGTTGGTCAACCAAGATGGTCGGCTCATTGAGCGTGAGGCTCTGATGATCTTAAGTCTTCTCATCCTCGGTCAGTAGGCATTCATCCTCGAAGTGACCCAACTATTCTCCAGGCACATGTCCCTATTACCTCCAGGAGTCTTCCACCACGGGCTTCGTCTCATGCATCTCTATCACAGATACCTCCTTCAGTTCCTCCCCAAGGATCCTCTGGTGCCGAGGAAATGAGAATCACCCGTTCTAAAGCGAAAGCATCTACCACTACTGATTCTGAGGTGGATCCTCCTATTACTTCTATCGTGGTTCCGGTTAGTCGTCCCGTTATTAGGGCTTCGCTTAAAGCCATCATCAAACGTCCTCTTGATGATCTTTGGTTCTAGTATCTTGCGGCGGTAGAAGTGCGGTCAAGAAGCAATGTAGAAATTTGGTAAATTTTTTGTGACATTTCCATATATATATATTTTTTATCCCTCGTATAGTTGCTTTCGTGTTTCCTTATGTATTTATTTTCTTGATTTTCAGATTGCAGAGGTCAATGAAGAGGATTATGATGTTCCTCTTGGGTTTATTTCGGTACTACACATGAGGTAGGCTGCGACGGTTTTACATCGATCGTGAGCCTTCTCAACCTATCCTTATTGGTGTCGAGTCGTCTTCTTCAGCATAATGATTGTGTTAGCCTTGATGCTAAAGACACTTTATCCGATGTAAGCCCAAGTCCTGCTTTGTGGGTGATACACCGATTTCTTCAATCCTTCCTATGACTTCTTCATATGATGGGCCTAAAGATGCTAATAAGGCTCCTACCTCCTCGAGGGGAATCCTTACGAGACTATTGTTGATGTCTATCCTCCCGGAAGGAGTCCAGGAGTTAGTGATCGATCGGGGAGGGCTTTATTGATAGTACCTTGGGTGGATTAAATGACATTCCCGTCTCCGTGGCATCTCCTGACTCCTTTTCCATTGGCTATATTGTGAGTATCTTTCTTTCAATATATTGTGAGTATCCTTTTTTTTTTTTTTTTTTATAATATATTATGCTTTGACATTTTTTGTTTTCAGAGTGAGAAGATGAAAGATTTGCCTTTGCCTGTTGAGGCCCTGGCTTTGTTTGATGTTCTCCATCCGGATGTCGCCCACTCGCCTTATAGTGACCTTGGTTATCCTCCAGGTGGCCAAGGCTTCGAGGAATCATCAGTCATACAGCATCTTTCTGATCCTCCATCTCTTGTCTTGTCAAATTCTATGGTGGCGTCTAAAGTGGCTTCTGCCAGAGCTTCCTTCAATCCAAGTGGGGATCTTATTCCGTGGAGGGGTTTTCAGATATCATCTCCTAGTCAGGAAAATCTGGAGCGTCTCCTAGCTCGGTTTCCGCAGATACTTGATCGATTGATTATTAAGACAGCTTCCACCCAAACCTTCTTCCTAGACCAGCTTGCAAGCCTTATTCTTGGGTTGCACACTCTGTCTTTATATTCCTTACGAGCCGAGGACTTGAAGAGGTTTAGTGATGATGTGAATGACCTTGAAGCTGTGGGTGTCGACATGTCTCCTTTTCGTGTTAGACTGGATCTTCTCAAATCAAGTTTTAATCTTGTTTCACTACGTTCGGAGGTTGCTGTACGTAAGTGTGAAGATGATTCCTTTTCAGTGCAGCTTTCTGAGCTTGATGAAATCGCCAACAAACTGAAGATCCAGTCTCAAGATTTAGAGGACCAGCTTCGGGATCTAAATGCTAAATTTCAGGATGTGGAGTGCGGTGACGGGACGTAGAAATAACTACCCAACAAGTTAAGGAATTTGAAAAGTCGCAAATCTTAAGGTTCGAGATGCGGCCATTGCTGACTTGGAAGCTTTAGCTATGCCTCCTCTTCAGTTTGATATGTCTTGGCCTTTAGATCATAACTTGTTGTAGTAGTTTTTTTTCGATTTCCCGTTTCAGAAACTCATTTACACATGTTTCATTTATCAAAATGTAGTTTCTTCAACCTTGTTGATTGCTTTTAATTTGAATGATTCCTTAAAATTCAATATTTATCATTGAATCTCAAGTTATTCAAATTAATATTAAAAACAACCACAAGTAAATATGAATTTTATCAAAAACATGTATATATAGTTTTCACAAACCAAAACTTGACTTTATACTTTTTTTCTTAAGAAATTTAAAAATAATATTCAAGTAAAAGTGAAAGTTTGTAAATTTATTGATAATAAAATTGCTTTTAACGAAAAGCATAACGTTTCATTAGTAAATCTTGCTTTTGTCGAAGAAAGCATAACGATTGCCACTTTTAGAGGTAAAGTGTAACTTTCTTGCTTTTGTCGAATAAAGCATAAAGTTTGTCACTTTTAAAGATAAAGTGTAACTTTCGGGGTTGAGGGCTTAAACTCAGGTGCCTCAGTCACTTTTGAAGTTGAAAGTGTAACTGTCGAGGGCTGTTAATCAGGTTCCTCGATCACTTTTGAAGTTTGAAAGTGTAACTTCCAAGAAACGTGACTTAGTCGGTGCCTCGATTACTTTTGAAGTTGAAAGTATAACTTTTGTGATGCTCTTCTCATGTGTAATATTTCTTTACCCACTTCAAGTTCAATGGGCTGAGGCGAGATCGATCCCACACGAGATATCTTGCAATACCCGCTTTTAGAGATCTCTTGTACCTATATGGGCCTTCCCATTTGGGGTAAAATTTGGTGGTTAGGGGTCCCCCTCACGACTTGAGTTGCCGTTTTGAGTACGGGTCCCCCACCAAAATTCGTGGTAATCTTCTGCGGTATTGTATTGTCGTCATGATCTTTCATGGTAATTTCAAGCTTTTCTTTAGCCTTATCTCGAAAGTCAACTAATGCCTCGAGTGGTCGCTTTGGTCTGTTTTCTTCCTCGACTAAGCTTGAAGTCTCATTCGAGTAGAAGGTATTTCTATTTCATGTAAAAACAGCGGCTTCTTCACCATAAACCAAAGCATATGGGGTCTCACCAGAGGCTTCCTTTTTGAAGTTCGATATGCCCATAACTTATTTATTGGTAATTATTACGCCCATGTCTTGGATGATCGTCTAGGGTTTTGATAAAATTTTTATCAAGGTTTTGTTTGTAGCCTCTGCTTGTCGTTGCCTTTCGGGTAATATGGTGATGACTTGTAATGTTTCACCTGTATCTTTCCATCGATTTTTGACATCCCTATTGATGAAAGGAGTTCCATTATCCGATAAAATTATCTTTGGATTCAAAGCGGCAAATGATGTGCTCCTTGATAAAATTGGCCTTTCTTTGGTCCGTGGCCTTCTTGAGGTATTGCCTCCACCCACTTTGTGTACATCTCGGTGGCGATCCAAAATCCATATGTTACCCTTGGAATTAGGGTGAACGGGACCTATAAGATCCATTCCCCATGTATGAAAGGGCCGTGGTGTTGCCATGGTTAAGTAAATCCTGGCGGGAGCATGGATCAAGTTTCATGTATTTGACAAATGTGGCACTTTTTAACAAATTCTAGACTATCTCCCTCCATCTTTGGCGAGTAGTAACCATGATCGATAAGTTGTTTGTACAACTTGGCTCCCCTCAGTGTTCATCCTTGTGCATTTGGTAAACCAAATCTTTGGCTTCACCTAGTTCCGGATAACCGTAGGGCTTGCCATTGAATCCCCTTCTAAACAATTCTCCCATTACGTAAGAAGAAAGCGTTGTGACTTCCTCTTGATTATAATTGCGTCTTTCTTTTTGATTCGGAAGAGTCCCGCTTTGCAAGAACTCCACATAAGGGATTCGCCGATCCACTATATCTTCAATGAAGGCGCATTCATCCTCCCCTGTGGTATTCTTGGCATGAAACACATTAGCGTTGTAGGGCATCCGCTTCCTTCTTCATTTCAGGGCCAATAATACCCCTTGACGCTGCGACCTCACGATACAAGCTTTATGTACGCGATCCACAGTTCTCGTCATGCACTGTTGTAAGACTCTATCTCGCTTCCCGCCTCCCCAAGCATCGTGTCAACACACCATCCGCTTCTTTGTGATACAAGACACCTTTGATGATGTTGTACTTACGTACTTTTACGGTGAGGTATTGTTCCTCCTTTGTTTTCAATTGATTGGAGATGTCGACGCCAATCATCTATTATGTCTTTGGGGAACAAATTTAGCAATTGTGGTTGGGAGGGTTCTCTTCATTACCTTTACATCCAAATTTTCACCTTGGACATAGACTCGAGATGCTCTTTGTTGCTAGTGCATCGAGTTGTTTATTCATCCTCTTCGCACATATTCAATCACCACCTTCTTGAAAGCCTCCATCACCTTTTTGTGCTCTGATTCGATATGGTGCCAAGATAGGTTCCTTCACTCCAAATTGGCCTCTTATCTGTCAGACTATGAGGTTTGAATCTCCCTTTACTTTAAGATATTTGGCTCCCGATTCGTGAGTGTCGCCAACAATCCTAGTATGAACGCCTCATATTCTGCTTCATTGTTTGTGCAAGGGAAATCCAATTTGTATGACAAGGCCACTTCATTTCTTTCTTTAGTGGTCAACACCACTCCTGCTCCGCCTTTACCTTCTGCGGATGATCCATCAAAAGCCAAACTCCACCATTCTGGGTCCTCATTTTTCAACTCGATTGATTCTACTTCTTCACCCGGAAGATCCTCAGAAGGGGGTTCATATTCTCCATTTGGAAATTGAGCGGCCAGTGCGCAAGGCTTGACATCGGATCGCCGCCGATTGTTACACATTTGATGTCGTACTCGAAAAGAATCATCATCCATCCGCGAGTCTTCCTACTAATCTTTGGCTTAGTTAATAGGTATCGATTGGATCGATTTTTTTGTTGCAAGCTTTATTTCGTGTGCTAAAAATAATGCCGCATTTTTCACTTGAATGAATACCAATGCTAGACAATGCCTCTCCACTTGTGAATACGGTTTAGGTCCTCGGATTATCCGGCTAATGTAATATCTGAGTTTCTCTTCTCCGTCCTCCTCCTGCGTGATCAATCCACCTATGGACTTCTTGGTAGATGATGTACAACCAGTATTCAGATTCCTCTTTGTGGCACTACCATTGTTTGTCTTTGAAGCCAAAATTCTTTTTTTCACCTTCTCAAACGCTTTGTTGTTGGTTTTGCCCCAGATCCCATTGTGCCTTTCCTTTTAGCAATTTTCCAAAGGTTACGTGACCTCGGCTAATCTTTGGCATGAATCTTCTCATGTATGAAACTTTCCCTAGAAAGCTCTTTGTTGTTCTGCGTTTTTGGTGGGGGCATCTCTGTGATTGCTTTCGCCTTGCTTGGGTCCACCTCTAAGCCTCTATTGTGCACCAAGAAGCCCAAGAATTTTCCAGCCGTCATCCCAAAGGCGCACTTCTTCGGATTCATCCTCAACTTATACCTTCGGCACCGCTCGAACACTTTCCTCAGGTCCTCCACATGAGTTATCGCCTTCTTGGATTTCACTACTATGTCATCTACGTAGTCCTCCACTATATCATGAATCATGTCGTGAAATATGGCGTGCATTGCCCTTTGATAAGTTGCCCCCGCGTTCTTCAACCCGAATGGCATTACTACATAGTAGAAATTCCCAAAGCAGTAACGAAAAGTGTCGACTAACTGCATCTTCTACGGACATCTTTATCTGATTATAACCCACAAACCCGTCCATGAATGACATCATCTCATGATTAGCCGTTGCATCTACCAAAGTGTCTATGTTGGGTAATGGGTACATGTCCTTTGGGCATGCCTTGTTCAAATCTCTGAAATCCACACATATTCGTAGCTGTCCATTTGACTTCTTCTGGTGACAATCTTTGGATAGCCATATTGGATGTTGAATTGGCTCGATGAACCCTACTTTCAAAGAACTTCTTGATTTCTTCCTTTATTTGAGTTTCTACTTGAGTGCATAGTTGCATGAGGTGCTTGCTTTACTGGTTTCATTCCCGGACTTATGTTTAGATTGTGCTCCACAAGATCCTTGTCAATTCTGGCATCTCGTCGTAATTCCAAGCAAAGACATCCCTATATTCTCGCAATAATTGTACGAGCTTCTCCTTCTATTTAACATCCAATTCCTTGTTGACATAAGTCGGTCTTGGCGTTCCTTCCTCTGTTGCCAAATTAACTTCCTCTAATTCATTTTGTTGAGGTTTTGGCCTATCCTCAAAGCATTACGAGTTTGGTTTACCTTACATTTGATGACTTCTTCTTCTTCATTATTCTTTGGAGTGGGGACACCTCTGAGCCGTTGGTTCACACACTTCCAAGGGCTCTTCCCCTCTTGCATCGTCATAATCGAAACACCACTTTTCCGTCGGGTTTAACAACCCTCTCCCATTTCGTCTTCCGCCCTCCTCGATTGTGCCAACCGCTTGACATTTATTATATTTACGGCATCTTGAGATTTTTGGCCTTTTCTTCTCTCTTCTTCTTCCTTCTTCCACGGCTTCTTATTTTTAGAACATTCTCCACGTTCGAGATCTTCTTCTTTTCTTTTTCGCAGAGCACGAACTTATCTTCCTGCACTTCCTCCGACTTGCTAGTCTTAGGGAATCGGTCTTGCAATAATGGTTCTCTCCTCTTGATGACATCATCAAAGAAAGTTGCTTGATGATGTGTGCCTCCTCTGGTCCCAAAGGATTCCGAGTTCTTTGGTACCTTCACTTCTCCCTTTCCAAATAGCTTTAAGGCATTGATGAAAGACCGAGGGTACCACCCCGTAGTCGTTTTGCCAAACCCTTCCCAAAGAAGACATGATATGATGCATCTACCTCAAGCAACATGGAACATTACAGGGCCCTCGAATCTTCCCAACTTGCATGTCCACCTTAACGTGTCCTAGGGTTCTCGTGCTTTGATTGGCGAATCCGGTAATGTTCATTTGTTCCTTCACAATCTTCTTCTCGGCAAGAGCCTCTTAGTTTGAACACGGTGTAGGGTATATAATATTCTGACGCTCCATTGTCGATAAATGCCCTCCGCACCTCAATGCCGATTGATTCTTTGTGACATGACATACAACTACTGTTATATGGTATCTTATCTCTCTATCGACTTTAGAGAAAGATATCTTATTTTCTTCTTCCTCCATCGTCTTCATAAATCCTTTTGCTTATGGCCATGCAAGTCTCTTGCGCTCAAGAACCTTGATAATTGCCCTGGTTGCCTCAATCCTTGCTTCCTTGGCCAATCCTATCTGATCAAAAAAATTTTCGAACTTGGCTCCGTTCATCAATGCCGTCACCTGCAGGTCTGGATCACACTCCTCCTTTTCTTCCATCATCATCTCCTTACGGGCTGTGTTGTGAATAATGATTGTTGCACGCTTCCTTCCCTTTGTGGTTTGGCGGTGCGGCTTGTCATGAACACTACTTTCTTTTCCAAGTTCAATCTCCCATTTGCGACTTTTTCGTGGAATATCCTCCGCAGGCTATAACAATCCATCGTTGAGTGTCCCGCGTATTGGTGGAATACACTGAAGTCTGGTCTTCTCTTTATTTCTTCCGTCACTGCAAATCTAGGCCTTGGGGGTTTCACCACTCCATATTCAACCCATTGTTCATACAAACCTCAATGCTTTCTCACTACATGTGATAGCCTCCGGGACCGGCTTTCTTGCATATTTGTCTTCAGGCTTTCCTCTGCTTCGGTTAAAATTTTTCTCGTGTTTCTCCTTCTTGCCCCTTGTGGTTTTGGTGAGAGTCATTAAAGCCACGATTCTTCATCCTCTTGCCCTTCCATGTAACCGTCGCATGGTTAGTGGGCAATGTCACGATTCCTCCCAAGTCTTGTGCAAAAGATGAGAGGGTGTGAAGGAATCCAAGCCTTGGTGATGAGGTGGGGCTTGAAAGAATCCAAGGCACCATTGTTGCAAATGCCGACTAAGTTCTTTTCTTCAATCGGTTACGCACACTTACGTGCTCGGCCCTGAACTCTGTCAACATAATCGTGACTCCTCATTTGGTTTTCGCTTGAACCGCATAAGCTCCACAATGGTTACCTATTTACGCACATAGAAAAATTTCTTGAAAATTGTAATTTTAAGTCATCCCAATCATGGTGACCCTTCTCCAAATTGTAGTACCAACTAAAGGCACTTTGTCAGTCAAAGTCTTGTTGAATTCCGCATCAACAAGTTGTGGTTGTTCACTTCGTCATATCCGAGCCACGGAGACATTGACTCTACAAACACGGCAATATGTTCCCTAGCATTTCCTTTTTCCCCGTTGTATTTTGGAAATTGCGGGGGTGCTCAATATACCACTATGGGTAAGGTTGCCTCCGAATGTGTGTAGGGTAAGGAGGAGTAAAGTCCAACTCAGGGTCGAGATGTGCTGTCTGCGAAGTTGATTGATTACGTAATCATATCATCCTTAAATCACATCTACGGGACTTGTGAGCGTGAACTCTCTGGGGTGTTGTGATATCTTTGCAGACGGCGGTGTGTATGGTAGAGAAATTGGTTGATGGACACTTGCATCATGAGCAGTAACCTTTGGTGGTGGAATTCTTTGGCTCATTCATTTGGACATTGATTGGAATGGTTGGCATTTGCACCTGTGAAAATGATGGAATAGTAGCTGAGATGATGTTTGCCTGAGGTTGGCTTGCTTCCATCCTAGGTTGTGGCACGTCACCACTGTTCTGGGCTTCCAAGTTGATTATTGGAACCAATTGATTTTCCGTTAATGGAGGTACAATGTGGTTCTCTTTGTTGTTGCTACCATTATTGTTGTCTTCCACACCTGCTTGTTCCCCATGCAAACTTCCTGGGAACATGGCCTTGAAAGTGGGAATCTGCATCAACTGATGGCGGAAATTTCCCATCTCCTCTTGCTTCCTCTGCATTTCCAGCATCATGGCCATCATCATTCCTTGCCCTTCTCGTGCTTCCTTCAATGCCTTGAGCATCTCCAGTTGCACATCATTCGTCGGGTCTCCACCTGCATCCTCGCCTTGCCTTCTTGCGTTGGTTTGTTGTTGATTGGCCATATGTGGTGATGTCGAACTTCCCTCCAAGGCGTCTTCAATAAGTGGTTGGTCAAAATCGTGTTTGCGCCTTGGAAAGCTTGAGTGGCTTGCCTTGAACTGGATCCGGTGAGGTAATCTTTGTTTATTGGTGAAGCGGCTCTTCCTGTAGTTCTCCCACTTCGAGTTGTGGGCATACCCTTCACGAATTCTTCACCTCCCCAGCAGAGTCGCCAAATAAATGTGGGCAAGGAAATCGTACCTTGCTAGGGTTAGGGTTTCGTGTTGGCTGAGGAGGAGAGAAATCCACGAAAAGTACGGAATTAATTGGTTGATTGAAGAGGGGAGAACGACAGGTGGGCGATTACTCCAACGACGCGTGGCAGAACCCCTAGAATCCGGGAACCGTGTTAGGGTAACAGGGATTCCAAGAGCCTTCTTGAGACCTTCGAGTTCAGAGAATGTTCAAACCCCTTTCTAGTGCTTTTAGGTGGAATCTCCGAGCCTTTAAGTCACCAAAAAGGGTCCTTTTGATCTTCTGAGAGTCTAAGTCTTGAGTCCGCAGGAAAAGTCCCCCTTCCAAATGGAATGGAAGGGGTATTTATAGGGTTTTCTGGAAAGTAGTCATGTGCAAGGCACATACCTTCAGGAAAATTCCAGAAATACCCTTTAGTCCTTCGAGTAATGCCCATATTGCCCTGTCCTTCTAGCCGCCAATCCAATCCCTCAATCAATTCCCAAAACGAGCCGCCTCCACGAGCCTTCTGCCTCGGGACACGTGGAGGCTTTTCGCAGGTCTCCACATTTATTTCTGACTTTTCCGTCTTTACTTCCTTAGGTTATGCGAACCCTAATTTGCACCCTTAATGAAGCCGTGGAACCCTAATTGCACATTCAATTCAATTAGGTCATGTGAACCCTAATTTGTACATGGACTCACACTTACAAACCGTTATAAAAACCGTTAAGTCATTTAACTTTTAATGAAATTTAAAAAATAAGAGAGAGAAAGCTGACATGGAATTTTTATGCATAAGTTTCAACGCTTAAGTGGAAATGAACAAGTTTTATGGAGAAAATGAAAGAAAATCTTTTAAAATAAAATATAAATTAAAAAACTTAGTAAAAAAATATAAAATACAATAACATAAATAAAAATTATATATTTAATCATTTTTATAATTAATATCAAATGAGTTTTTATGTAATTATTAGAAAATATAATTAAGGAAATTATAAACCATAAAAATTATAAATATTATTAATATCCATATTATTATTATTATTATCGAAATTATTATTATTATTATTATTATTATTATTATTATTATATTCCACGTTGGATTATTATTGCCACGTCAGCGCTTTTTTTACAACTCAATATTATATTGGTCAAACCGTTAAAAGTTAACATGACTTAACGATTTTTGTAATGGTTTGTAAGAAAACTAAAGTTTAGTGAGTTGACTGTAAGAAAAAAAAATTTAGGAACTCATTTGTAAGTTGACCTAAAGTAAAGTGACCAAAAAAGCATTTATCACGTCTTAGATATTAATTCTATATATTTAGGATTTTTGTCCCTGCCCAATGAGGTCATAAAGCAATTTACATATATTATATTCAAGTTATATAATTTGATAATAATTGGCTAAATTATTAACTCGAGTATTATTATTATTGATCATTGGATTAAAAAAACATTATCTTTATCAACATAATGCTTTCACCCTACTCTTGTATTAAAAGAATCTTTAGAAAAGTCCAGCATTCTAGGATGGAGAGGAGAGCCCCCATGTATTAGGGTGTAGTTAGGCATGCAAGTAGAATTAGAGTGTTAAAATACAATTAAGTACGTTTGACAAGTTTTGGAATTAGAGTTGAGAGCCAATTTTTTAACTAATTTAAACTCTCTTTTTTTGTTTGTTTGTTTTTGTTTCGAACATGAAACTCCAATCGGGTAAACTCCACAAGGCCGTGAGCTACTCTATTTCCATTTCCAGTTCAACCAACATGACTAAAAACAATATCTTCAAAATCACAACTCATCAAACAACAGTCTTCCATTATAGTATTATTTAAGTAAGAACGATCCGACGACTGAGATATAGATAAGTGACCCAATCTGCAAAGGTTCCATTAGCTAACTGATCACAAACTGAAAGCCAAGTGGGCTCACAAACCAGGAATCAACTGCCGTTGGGTATGAAATTAATGGAGGATGTAGCACAGTTTCATTCCTCAAATCCTTAAATCGGGCGTGACGGGTCCAACCCTAACTCCCTCCTATATATAGTAATCAGGTCAGCCACCAGTAGATTATTATCTAAATTACACTTGAAAGGCAGTAACTTAAACCATTACCAATTTTCCACCTTAAACCCGCACCCAACAATGTCTTAACTAGGCAAGGGGCACTGATGCAACATTTTCCTATATAAACGTGACACTTCCCTAACTCAGCGTCCAAGGCTTAACTTTAAGTAAAGATCACCCAAGATCATTGAGTATATAACAACAGAACACTGGGTAAGTTTGGGTAGGATTTGCCATCAGAATTGCTTTATATACTGACATGTCTCATGCAATCTAACACTCATATTTTCACATATTAACTTCGTATGTATGGTTTCCGAACAGAATGGGAAACAGAAGCAGCTGGCATTATCCTCTAAAATTAACTCTTCATTCCATACATATAAGAGCATTCACAATAGTTTATTTATCATTATCACTTATTTGATCTTTGGTACCATTCTGCAAGATAGAGATTTATTTATTTTTTAATATGTACCCAACAGATTTCTTATATTTATTTCTTAAGAGCATTCACAATAGTTTTTTATCTCTATCCCTACCTATGTAGTGATGTTGACTCATTCTGCAAAGATAGAGATTTAATTTTTTTCAATATGTACCCAACAGATTCCTAATATTTATTTCTTAAATAATGAAATTTGAAATTTAAAAGTTCCAACACCATTGTAACTACAACCTCTTGTTTTTAATTATAAAATCGCTATTAATTTATTAATTTTTTAAAAGTAAGTATTTGATATTTTTAAATTTAATCAATACATATTGTAACTTATTTAGAAAAAAAATAACTACAATTTTTAGCAAAATTATTAAGTTTGTGAATGCATCAAATTGACTTATAAAAGAGTATAATTTATCAATTGTATTCCAACGTAAAATAATTTCTATTTTGTTTTAAATTTTAAGTAATTTATGGAGTGAGTATCGAATGAATTATAGTTGCAAATGTACATAAGATCAATACAAACTTTTAAAAAGTTAATTTGCGATGCGATATTTTTAAATTTAATATGATTCATTTAAATTTTGAAAATAATAAATTTTATAATTAATAGTAATTTTATAATATTTATAATTATATTGACATGAATTAAATAAATTTATATCAATTTTAAATTTGAATACGTTTAAAATTAATTTTTAAAAAATAAGTCAATATTAATTTTATAATTTGAAAATGAATATGAATTGGATAGTGATTGATAATTTGTCCACTTAAATTAGGGTGTGAAATATCATTTTGCATACACAGAGAATGATATTTTGAATCCCTCATCCTGAGGGGTAAAATCCTATATATAGATTGAAATAAAGCATTCACAATAGCTTCTTTATCTCTATCCCTACTCTGTAGTGATGTTGACTCATTCTGCAAGATAGAGATTCAATTTTTTTAATATGTACCCAACAGATTCCTTATATTATTTTCTTAAGAGTATTCACAATAGTTTCTTTATCTCTATCCCTACTCTTTAACGATGTTGACTCATTCTGCAAGATAGAGATTCTATTTTTCAATATGTCTTCAATGAGAATCCTTATATTTATTTTGAAATTTAAAAGTTAAAATTTAAAAATTCAAACAGTTTTTAATGATTCTTAACTACAACCTCTTGTTTTTAATTATAAAATCGCTATTAATTTATTAATATTTTTAAAGTAAGTATTTGATATTTTTAAATTTAATCAATGCATATTGTAACTTATTTAGAAAAAATATACTACTACAATTTTTAGCAAAATTATTAAGTTTGAGAATGCATCAAATTAACTTATAAAAATTAATAATAATCTTATAATTTATAAAAAGAGTATAATTTATCAATTTTATTCCACTATAAAATAACTTTTATTTTATTTTAAATTTTAAGTAATTTATGTAGTGAGTATTGAATGAATTGTAGCTATAAATGTACATAAGATTAATATTAACTTTTAAAAAGTTAATTTGTGATATTTTAAATTTAAATTTAATACGATTCATTTAAATTTTGAAAAAATTAAATTTTATAATTAATAGTACTTTTATAATATTTATAATTATATTGACATGAATTAAATAAATTTTTATCAATTTAAAATTTTAATACGTTTGAAATTATTTTTTTAAAAATAAGTCAATATTAATTTTATAATTTAAAAATGAAGATGAGTTAGATAATGATTGATCATGAGTTGTCCACTTAAATGAAGGTGTGAAATGTCATTTTGCATACATAGTGAACAGTCTTTTGACTCCCTCATCCTAAGGAGTAAAATCCTATATATGGATTGAAATAGAGAATTAAATAAGAATAAGAAAATTGTTGAATTATAATTTGTTGATATATTCTTCAAAATTGGGGATAGAAAATCTATTGGAAAAATTGTTGTGAATGCTCTAAATAATAAAATTTAAAAGTTAAAATTTGAAAGTTCCAACAATGCTACAACATCTTGTTTTTAATTATAAAATCGCTATTAATTTATTAATTTTTTTAAGTAAGTATTTGATATTTTAAATTTAATCAATACATATTGTAACTTATTTAGGAAAAAATACTACTACAATTTTTATCAAAATTATTAAGTTTGAGAATGCATTTAATTGACTTATAAAATTAATAATAATTTTATAATTTCTAGAAGAGAGTATAATTTGTCATTTGTATTCCAATTGTAAAATAACTTTTATTTTGTTTTAAATTTTAAGTCATTTATGGAGTGAGTATTGAATGAATTTTAGCTCTAAATGTACATAAGATTAATATTAACTTTTAGAAAGTTAATTTGTAATATTTTAAATTTAAATTTAATATGATTCATTTAAAATTTGAAAATAATAAATTTTATAATTAATAGTACTTTTATAATATTTATAATTATATTGACAAGAATTAAATAAATTTATATAAATTTTAAATTTGAATACGTTTAAAATTAATTTTTAAAAAATAAGTCAATATTAATTTAATAATTTGAAAATGAGGATGAGTTGGATAATGATTGATGAGTTATCCACTTAAATGAGAGTGTGAAATTTTGTATACATAGAGAACAATCTTTGGATTCCCTCAATAGATGAGTAAAATCTATATATAGATTAAAATAGAGAATTAAATAAGGATAAAGAAGTACTGTTGGATAATAATTTGTTGATATATTCTTTAAAATTGGGGATAGAAAGTCTACTGGGGAAACTGTTGTGAATGCAAGAGCATTCACAACAATTTCTTTATCTCTATCCCTACTCTGTAGTGATGTTGACTCATTCTGCAAGATAGAGATTCAATTTTTTTAATATGTACCCAACAGATTCCTTATATTTATTTTTTAAGAGTATTCACAATAGTTTCTTTATCTTTATCTTTATCCCTACTCTATAGTGATGTTGACTCATTCTGCAAGATAGAGATTCTATTTTTTTAATATGTACACAACAGATTCCTTATATTTATTTCTAAATAATTAAATTTGAAATTTAAAAGTTAAAATTTGATAGTTCAACTGTCAACACATGATGTTTTGACCGTTGTAACTACAACCTCTTGTTTTTAATTATAAAATTGCTATTAATTTATTAATTTTTTTAAAGTAAGTATTTGATCTTTTTTAATTTAATCAATACATATTGTAACTAATTTAGAAAAAATACTACTACAAGTTTTAGCAAAATTTTAATTTGAGAATGCATCAAATTGACTTATAAAATTAATAATAATCTTATAATTTATAAAGAGAGTATAATTTATCAATTGTATTCCACTATAAAATAACTTTTATTTTGTTTTAAATTTTAAGTAATTTATGAAATGAGTATTGAATGAATTCAGAATATAAATGTACATAAGATCAATATTAACTTTTAAAAAGTTAATTTGTGATATTTTTAAATTTAAATTTAATATGATTCATTTAAAATTTGAAAATAAATAATTTTATAATTAATAGTACTTTATAATATTTATAATTATATTGACATAAATTAAATAAATTTATATCAATTTTAAATTTGAATACGTTTGGAATTATTTTTTAAAAAATAAGTCAATATTAATTTTATAATTTGAAAATAAAGATGAGTTGGATAATAATTGATGAGTTGTCCACTTAAACGAGGGTGTGAAATGTCCTTTTGCATACATAAAGAACGGTCTTTTGACTCCCTCATCCTGACGAGTAAAATCCTATATAGAGATTGAAATAGAGAATTAAATAAGGATAAGGAAACTGTTGGATAATAATTTGTTGATATATTCTTCAAAATTGGGGATAGAAAGTCCATTGAAAAAACTGTTGCGAATGCTCTTAGAGCATTCACAATAGTTTCATTATCTCTATCCCTACTATGTGGTGATGTTGACTCATTCTGCAATACATCATTTATTCCAAAATTCATCCAAAACCCTTGTCTTAATCCATGCACATGAATACCTACTTGTACATTATAAATAGAGCAATTAGGTTAAGTCCTAAGAGCTTATTTCCATCACTTGACAACTCTTGTTTTCTTCATTATCATAGAGAAAAATAAACCTCTTCAAGCTCAAAGTTACTTTAAAATGTCATTAGGTCAATGGTTTTCATACCTTTCATGCCTTTCTCTCTTCATGGGAGTGGCAATAGCAAATAACAGAGTATATCGTCCGACCTACAACATGGAATCAAGTCAAATTTTTCAAACAATCTATGTTGATCCATCCGGCCATGGAAATTTCTCCAATATTCAATCGGCCATCGACTCCGTTCCGTCAAACAACAAGAACTGGATTTGTATTTACATCCGTGCTGGCACTTACCAGTAATGCTTAATGAATTTAATAGCTTTATAAACTCTATGATCAACTATTTTGTTGTAGTTTTATTCTATTAGTTAACGTGTTTATTTATTTATTTTCTTAAGAATGGGAAAGATCCTGGTTATCGTGAAGTTAATTTATTTGGTAAGTTGATCGATCGATCAATCTGATGTTGACACGCGTGAGGCGAGATCAACTCGCCGCGTGTGTTGACATCAGACGGCCAATTAATCAAAGTTAACTTCATGCTAATCACTCGCGAACAGGAGATACATGATTACTCATATTTTATTTTTTATGTTATGCAGAGAACAAGTTAAGATCCCTTTCGACAAGCCTCTCATATATCTCCAAGGAGAAGGAGAGGCAAAAACTAGTATTGTTTGGAATGCTAGTGAGTCGATTTCAACAAGTGCTACTTTTAGTGTTTCTGCTGATAATATTGTTGCTAAAGACCTTACATTTGTGGTATGGAAAAAGAAAAATCTTTATTCATTTATGTTTTTTCTTAAATTCACATGGAAGATTAATCACCACAACTAAATAAGTATTAATTTTATTGTGGTTGTTTAACAAATAATATTAATTTCTTTCTTTCCTTTTTAATGTATTAGACATAATATAGTTATATCCACATAAAATTTTTTTTCTCTTATTGATAATATCATAACAATAATTATATTATTAGTACGACTTTCAAGTGTCTTTAGAATAAATTAATGTAAAGTACTATCGCTAAGCGTGTGTTTTCTAACAAATAACTCTATGTTGTTGCTAGTAATAACATTATTTTGTACAAATAACATTGTTATTAATAAATTTATGATGTATAATTCATTATTTTTATTTATTTTATTGTGTGAAATAAACATATGTCTTTCTCCAGAATTCATACAACTCTCCGGCCCACCCAGAAAACCCTAGGAAGCAGGCAGTGGCAGGCAGGATTAAAGGAGATAAATGTAGCTTCTATCAATGCTCTTTTGTGGGATTACAAGACACATTGTGGGATGATCAAGGTCGACACTACTTTTATCGTTCAACTATTGTTGGGGCTGTTGATTTCATCTTTGGTGCTGGCCAATCTATTTATGAGGTAACAATTATTATATATATATATATATATATATATATATACACACACACACACATACATATATATCTATATTTACAAGTTAAAAATAATAATTGTAAGGAAAAGAAAGGATTATAAAGTTTATAGAGCGGCTGGTGTTGATCGAGTAAAAATGATGTTGTTAGTGTAATAAGTTTTGTTTTTTGTTAAATAAATTATAAAGAAAGAATATGACAACATCATTTTTTCTCGATGGTTCATAATATTTTGTACTCTCCTTTAATAGAACATATATTTTTGATATAGATTCTTTAATTTCTCCGAATGTAAAATGACACGTTTTGTATATTAAGACTTGGTACTAAAAAGGCCCTATTTTTAGAGGATTACTTTTATTTAACCTTTAAACAATAAAACATATTATTGACTTATTTAGGTCATCTGTCTTGTACAAAACAGTAGAACATTTTTTTCCAATGGAATTTATAATTTTGTAGAAAATATTTTTTATTTATTTATGTGTACTAATAAAAGAATACAATAATATAATAAATTAATTGTATATGCATGCAGAGATGCACCATATCAGTATCAGCAGGATCTCTAAACGGGGTGACCGGATTTATTACGGCACAGGGAAGAACTAACCCGGCCGACACGAACGGATTTGTGTTTAAGGAGTGTAATGTGACCGGAACTGGAAAGGTCTTTTTGGGAAGACCATGGAGAGATTTTGCTAGGGTTTTATACTTCAACTCTAATTTGTCTGACATTATTGTTCCCCGAGGATGGGATCCTTGGAATTCTGTTAGCCTTGAGTAATTTCTCTCACCATATTATTTTTTGGGAATCAATATTTCCACGAGTGAAAGTGTTATTTTTACAAGTTACTCTCTCGCATGAGAGTGGATCTCATTTACTATTCATATGATCTCATGAACTTGTGAAATTATTAAATTTACTTGTAAAATATCAATTCCCTATTTTTTTTGTAGTCTCCATTCATGGTAAAGTAAATATTTATGTATTATTATGGTTGCGTGTATAGAAACCAAATAACATTTGCCGAGCATGGATGCTCTGGAGCCGGATCTGACACTCGAATGCGCGTTAGGTGGGAAAAGAATTTGAGCAACCATGAATTGCAGCAGCTGACCAGTATTTCTTTCATTGACAATGAAGGTTGGATTAGTCTCCAACCTATCCAGATGTTGGCTTGATCCTAATTACTGGCTAGAACATTTTCGGGTTATTGTGTTAATTACTACAAATATCTACTAGCTTAGTTTTTAAGTTAAGAACAAAATATTGGTCTTTTAGCTGGAAATGGTAGGAGAATGAAATGCAAAATTACAAGTGTAATAAGAACGCTATTTAATGGAAATGGACTTAATTTATCAGTCTTGTTATTTATTTATTTGTATCATTTAACTCATTTTGTGGGTGAATTATAGCAAGTAGTTAGAATATAATTTGAAGCGGAATCGAAGCGATCCATCCCACATCAATTCATCACCACGTTAGTACACATAAAAGAGATTTTACTAATAAGCGTGTTGAATGGCTCCTTACCTAAAAAGTTAACTTATTAGGTTGAGCGCCTACCATACTTATTAACTCATCTACACTCTTGAATTTATCCGATGTGGGATTCGTATGAAATATCCCAACAATCTCCACCTTTCACTGAATACCCATCACAAAGATATCATACTTGAGTATTCTCATCATTAACACACCTTCTTTGAATCCTTCAAGAGCTTTTCTCACTCGACTCTAATACTACTCCACCACGCCAGCAGCAAACGCGTCTCAGCAGTTTTTCCTAGAGCCATCCGAGCCCTGCTCCACCCGATTCAAATACTTCACCTTTGAGTCCTTCAAGAGCTTTGCTTGACTCTAATATTACTCCACCACGTCCGGGGCAAACGTGTCTCAGTAACTTCCCTAGAGCCTTCCTAAGCCCCCGCTCCACCCGACTCAAATCATCCCGTGCTCCACCTGATTCAACTCTATTTACTCCACCCACGAGGCCTTGCGAATTTACCCTCGCACCCCCCTCGCACTTTGGAGTTGATACTTGGACTTTATTTGCTCCACCCACGAGGCCTGCGAATTTTACCCTCGCACTTCCCTCACACCTTGAAGTTGTTCTTGGGCCCATCGAACCATGAACTCTGATACCATTGTTGGAAAAAGTACGCCAAAAATAATCTTTATCCGGGAATTACTTTTTCCGTCTTTTTGTGCAATTAAATATGAAATCAACAAAACCAATTATGAGAACAAAATAACAAATAACCATCCACAAGCAAGACACCAAATTTACGTGGAAAAAAATCTAAAATTAAGAGGTAAAACCACGAATCAAACTCAAGAATCTCCACTATATCACTAATAATGGGCTTACAATAATCCTCTCAAGTTTTATGCCTTAAAATTTGAGGTTACACAATTAATTGAGATAATACAAATTTACCTTTAATTAAGTTGAGAAACCTAATTAACTTCACCACCAAAAACACCCCAAGCAATAAAGTCTTCAAGCTTTCAATTGAACGGAGATGATGGCGGATACCCACGAACAACAAACAGTAATTCTCTCAATTTATTCTTTTGGTATCTTCTTACTACCAAGCTTCTCTATCTCATGTATCAAATAAGACTCCCTCATAGCCTTATTTATAGTACTCTTCTTAATACATTCCTATTACGGATTAGAAATAATTTATTCTCCTAATCAAATTAGGGATCACATCTCCTTGTCTTGGTCACCAACCACTCTAACAAGTAAATCCTTTTTCAAATTGGATTCCTTTCATGTAATCTTCAATTCGAATATTGCTTCCATTAACCCAATTTCTAATTGGATTAATATCAAGTATATAAACCCATTCTTTTCTATCTTGGATTCTATCTAATGGGTGAGGACGCACACCCAACAATCTCCCCCTCCGAACCCATGAGAGGAGGGATCACCAACCACAACTCCTTACTCGGAGTTAATTCCAACGATGTCTTGGCTTAACTCAAGTTTCTTGGAATTTTCAAATATCTTCATGCCCGGCTTTGTCTCATCGGCATGGTTCTTCTCAATGGGAGGATCTAACTCAAACTTGACAGATTTTTGCTTGCCAAATTCATTCACAACCGCTTTGTACCCTGGCTGCGAGCTATCACTTTTCTTCTTCACTTTTGGTACCCATTTAAAGCGAAGAGCTTTCTTTTCGTGGTTCTCATGCAAGGCTTTCCTCCCATCTCGCACGGCTTTGTACCACACCTTTTTCTGCCTAACTCCCCCATCTTCAACACCTCTCACATGCGCCCGCATCGTATAAAGAGTGTCTACCTTCTTACCTCTAGTGACCACTAGAGACCCTTTGGTGAGCTTCCATTAACCTTCACCAAAGTAACTTTTTTTAACATTCTCATCAAGCTTACCAGCAGAGATCAAATTAAAATGAATATCTGGAACATGTCTGACTTCTCTCAGCATCAACTTGCAACCACTGTTAGTTTCCAAACAAATATCTCCAATGCCTATAATCTTGGATGCACTTCCGTTTCCCATCCGCACATGGCCAAAATCACCACTCTTGTAGGATGTGAAGATTTCACCTGTGATAGCATGGAGCAAGCACCGAATGAATAATCCAATCATTAACATGACACTTGGGTTTATCATCACAAACAATAGCTACATCAACGTCGGATAGATACACAATTGAATCTTTATCCTCATCTTTTTCCTTAGGATGCTCCTTCTTTAAAAATCTGCACTCTCGTCTTATGTGACCCGGCTTCTGGCAGTGAAAACAAATTACTTCTTTTCTATCTCTTGACCTTCCCCTGAATTTGTCATCTTCAGGAGAGTTTCTCCCTTTGTTTTTGCCTCTACTCTGTGCGACAAAAACTTGTGACTCAGCGCTAATCACCATAGTATCTCTTCGCCTATGTTCCTCGTTAAACAAACTATCCTTAACTGTATCCATAGTTAGCTTGCCATTAGGAGCGGAGTTACTCAACGATACAACTAGCGTCTCTCAGCTATCAGGCAAAGAGCTCAACAACAACAAAGCCTGCATCTCATTGTCAATTACCATATTCATCGTACTCAACTGATTTATCAAACTCTGAAAATCACTCTAGTGTTCTGCAACGGAGTTTCCATCCTTGAATTTAGAATTCACAAGCTTCCTAATCAAAAAAGCTTTATTTTGCGCCGTCTTCCTTTCATACATGGACTCCAATTTCTGCTAGAGATCATAGGCTTTAGTTTCCGTGGCAACATGATGAAACACACTTTGATTAATCCACGATCTGATCAGACCAATAGTCTTCCTGTTCATCTTGTTCCACTGCGCGTCACTCTTGTTTGTGGGCTTAATTCCATCGTTCTCAAGTGGCTCGTATAAATTCTTGCAGTAAAGCAAATCCTCCTTTCTTGGCTTCCAAATTGCATAATTTGTAGCCTTGAGATTAGTCATGTAACCTGTTGTCCAATCCTCCATTTAATTCGCACAAGAAAACCACAAAAATAACCAAGCTCTGATACCATTTGAAGCGGAATTGAACGATCCATTCCACATCAATTCATCACCATGCAGCGCACACCTGTGTAGACGGGCCCAATAAGCATGTTGGACCACCTCCTTACCTAAAAGGTTAACCTATTAGGTTGAGGCTCTACCATACTTATTAACCCATCTACACTCTTGAATTTATCCGATGTGAGATTAAGTATGAAATATCCCAACAATAATGACCCCATTTATTTTATCAAACTCGGGTAATTTGTAATTTAAGTGATTATATATTAACTTCATCATTTTCATAAGAAGAAAAAGACAATGGGTAGAGAGAGAAGAGAAGGGAAATTTTTTTGGGATCATGAGGTCTTGGGTGCATTCTTGCAAAAGGTAATAATCTTAAATTTTAGTTCAATATAGCAAAAAAGAGAGAGAAAATCTTTGAGGCATTATTATAAATTTTTACCATTATAATATTTTTATTATTTTTAATGAATTATTTCAAATATAAATATAAAATAAATAAATTAACTTATAAAAATTAATAAAAGTTTTATAAAATAGGACAAATGGAGCACATTTTAATACTTTGGGTTGCTTTTGAAAAGAGGAAAAGAAAGAAATAATATTTCACCTTGGCATTAAAGTACTCCAATTTTCATATATACTTTTAGGAACAATTACATATTCTAATAAATTTTAAAAATAATTACATCAAATAGTGCACTCATATAATATTTACATAACTAGTACACTTTCATATTTATTTACATATTCTAGTGTAATTAGGATTCCTTAATTTAGGAATTAGTAATAGCTTCTTCTCTCTCTCCTCATCTATAATAACTACAGATTAATCATCACCCTTCTTCTTCATTCAACGTATTATTTTATATAAATATATATATATATATATATATATATATATATATATATATTAATGCTGGGCTTCCACCATTAGTAGAAACTCGCAGGTTTAATGTAGAAAATGAAACCAACAACATATTGTTAGAGAAATGAAACGAGGGAATGGCTTGAAAACAAAATATGGTTCTGGAGAGCTTTTGATTAGGAAAAGTTTATGGGCATCTAGAAATAAGGTTGTTGATGGAAAGGAAAACACGGAAAATAATGGTGTGAATGTTGACAAGTTAAAGGAGAATGAAACCACAGTTTTAGGGGATGTCGAAATCAAAGGTGCTGGCGTGGTAGAGTCTCATAATGATGATATGGTTTCTCCAATCACAGTCCTCCCAATGGTGGTGAGTCAACCAATCGTATATCTCCAGTAGCTTCTCAAAATAAAGGGTCAAAATGGAGGTGGTATGAAGATTCAGGCGGTGGTAGCGGTGGATATGAATACTGGATGATGGTAACCAAACCTTCATACCAAGGTAACCAAACTGTCATATCAAAGTAACCAATCAACCTCCACACTTTAAATTTTTTCTTAGTACAGTTGGTTACCAAACCTTCAGATCAAGGTAAGCAAACCTTCGTACCAAAGTAATAAAACCTTCATACCAAAGTAACTAATTCACATCCACACTTGTATTTTTTCATAGTGCAGTTGGTAGCCAAATCTTCAGACCAAGGTAACCAATTCAATTTTATTAAGTTACCAAATTCGTTTGAATGTGATGCAGTTGGTAGCCAACCATTCATACAAAGATAACCATTTTATTATTTATGAGTAACAAAATAGTTATAATTTTTTTTTTTCAGAACATTAAAAGTTACATCTATTTATTTTTAAACTTTTTGTAGGGCGAATCTTCTTCTTATTCTCATTGGCGTTTTGGACAACGGAGATTCGCGGTGGTGTAGTGGCGGAATATGTGCGGTGTAGCGGCGGTGTAGCGGTGGACTATTATTTCAAAGTGTATGTGAGGGAGATGAAGATTTGAATTTGAATATTTAAATTTGAATTATAATTTTGAATTTGAATTTATTTTTGTTGTTAGATCCAAATATTTGAATTTGAATTATTAATTATGGCAGTTAGTTGTCCTTGATTTTAGGTTTCTTTATTAATGTGAATTGTACTATTTTTATAATATGGGTCCTAATTACACTCTTTTTGTAATTATTTAGTTGATGCACTTTTCTTGTAATTACTTTCTATTTGTTGTATACTTATGTAAATGACCATTTTTTTATAGACCTAATAAAATTGGTCTCTGCGAGTTGGCCCAACCCACTTGTTAAAATTTGGGCTTTGGACTTATATTTTAACTTTAAAAAATTGAATATTTTTGGCCTGACCCAAATTTGATTCAATCAGTTGTGGGCCGACTCACCCATAAATTTCATTTCATTGCATATATTCAAGATTTCACCCATAATATTAATGATAATTTAATATTATTGTTATTTTTAATAATATTAATATTATTTTGTATATGAATAATTTCACTTATCTTCCAATGCCAAGCCCATGAATTAGCTTTTAGGGTTGAGTTCTACCCGAGTCTGTTACACCCAACAATATTTGCTTATCATCTGGTTCAAGTCAGCAATAGTAGGGATTGCCTGTGCCAAAGAACAAATAAATACTTAACTTATCAAAATTAATCCTCTGGCCCGGAAAGCCAAACTATGCTTCTGGACAAACTGGTCAAGACCCTCACTTTCCTTGGTACCAACAAGACCCAAAGAGCTATAAGAACTACTTATTCATTTATTCGTAATTGGAATTGCATTAAAGTTGCTCTTACTTTCATTAAAACTAACATGAATTCAGATTGGTTGCAGAAGTACATTTCAAATTCTACAGTTGTTCCAAATGCCAAAACCTAAATCGAGGGGATCAATTCCATTTCAAATTCTCTATGTTTCCAGAAACAAAAAGGTTTCTTGTTTCAACAAAAGCAATTTGACTTCCAAAGTAATGAAATATAAAGTACTTTCAAGAAACTGAGATTAATTCTGTTAATAACATTATGATTTCCGTACAAAAGTCTAAATACACAAGACTTTTTTCAGAAAAAGATTTTACTTTTCTGATATCTCTCCCAAGTGAAGGTTGAAGGCAGTAATCACAAGTACAGAACTTTGATATTCTGAAATGTCACCTGTAATATGTCCCACTAGGAATGTCAATAATAATCGCATCATATAATCCCAAGAACATTACCTTTTAACTGATATCTAATTAATCCAGCTGCCTTAACTTTAAGTAAAGATAACCCAAGATCATTGAGTATATAACAACAGGACACTGGGTAAGTTTGTGTAGGATTTGCCATCAGAATTGCTTTATATACTGACATGTCTCATGCAATCTAGCACTCATATTTTCACATATTAACTTCGTCTGTATAGTTTCCGAACAGAATGGGAAACAGAAGCAGCAATACATATTGTAACTTATTTAGAAAAAAAATACTACTACAATTTTTAGCAAAAATTATTAAGTTTGAGAATGCATCAAATTGAACATAAAAATTAATAAAAATCTTATAATTTATAAAAGAGAATATAATTTATCAATTGTATTCCAAACGTAAAATAATTTTATTTTATTTTAAATTTTAAGTAATTTATGGAGTGAGTATTAAATGAATTGTAGAATTTAAACGTACATAAGATCCGTATAAACTTTTAAAAAGTTAATTTGTGATATTTTAAATTTAAATTTAATATGATTGATTTAAATTTTGAAAATAATAAATTTTATAATTAATAGTACTTTTATAATATTTATAATTATATTGACATGAATTAAATAAATTTATATCAATTTTAAATTTGAATACGTTTGAAATTAATTTTAAAAAATAAGTCAATATTAATTTTATAATTTGAAAATGAATATGAATTGGATAATAATTGATGAGTTAATAAAACTTAAATGAGGGTGTGAAATGTCATTTTGCATACATAAAGAAACGATCTTTTGACTCCTTCATCGTGAGAGTAAAATCTCATATAGAGATTGAAATAGAATTAAATAAAGATAAGAGAAGCTGTTGGATAATAATTTGTTAATATAATCTTCAAAATTGGGGATAAAAAGTCTATTGAAGAAAGCTGTTGTGAATGCATGAGAACATTCACAATAATTTCTTTATCTCTATCCCTACTCGCAATGATGATGATACTCATTCAACAAGATAGATATTCAATTTTTCAATATACTCAATGTGATTCCTTATATTTATTTCTTAAGAAGTATTTACAATTGTTTCTTTTATCTCTATCTCTACCGCAGTAGTGATGTTGACTCATTCTGCAAGATAGGCATTCATTTTTTCAATATGTACTCAATGATTCCTTTATATTTATTTCTTAAATAATGAAATTTAAAATTTAAAAGTTAAAATTTGAAAATTCCAACAGGTTAAAATATGTTTTTTTGATCGTTGTAACTACAACCTCTTATTTTTAATTATAAAATCGCTATTAACTTATTAATTTTTTTTAAGTATTTGATATTTTAAATTTAATCAATGCATATTGTAACTTATTTAGAAAAAAAATACTACTATAATTTTTAGCAAAATTATTAAGTTTGAGAATACATCAAATTGACTTATAAAAATTAATAATAATCTTATAATTTATAAAGAAGAGTATAATTTATCAATTGTATTCCACTGTAAAATAATTTTTATTTTGTTTTAAATTTTAAGTAATTTATATGAGTGAGTATTGAATGAATTATAGTTGGAAATGTACATAAGATCAATATTAACTTTTTAAAAGTTATTTTAAAAATAATAAATTTTATAAATAATAGTACTTTTATAATATTTATAATTATCTTGACATGAATTAAATAAATTTATATTAATTTTAAATTTGAATACGTTTGAAAATTAATTTTTAAAAATATGTAAATATTAATTTTACAATTTAAAAATGAAGATCGTTGGATAATGATTGATGAGTTGTTCACTTAAATGAAGGTGTGAAATGTCATTATGTATAGATAGAGAAGGATTTTTGACTTCATAAATCAAGAAGAGTAAAATCTATATAGAGATTAAAATAGATAATTAAATAAAGATAAAGAAGCTGTTGGATAATAATTTATTGATATATTCTTCAAAATTGGGGATAGAAAGTCTATTGGGGAAATTTTTGTGAATGCAAGAGTATTCACAATAGTTTCTTTATATCTATCGCTACTCTGTAGTGATGTTGACTCATTCTACAAGATAAAGATTTAATTTTTCAATACGTACTCCAATGATTCTTATATTTATTTCAGAAAGCATTCACGATAGTTTATTTATCTCGTATCTATCTTTGTGTAGTAATGTTGACTTAATCTGCAAGATAAAGATTCAATTTTTTCAATATGTACCCAACAGATTCCTTATATTTATTTCTTAAATAATGAAATTTAAAAGTTAAAAGTTAAAATTTGAAAGTTTCAACAGTCAAAACATATTTTGACCGTTGCAACTACAACCTCTTATTTTTAATTATAAAATCACTATTAATTTATTAATTTTTTTAAAGTATTTGATATTTTTAAATTTAATCAATACATATTGTAACTTATATATAAAAAAAATACTACTACAATTTTTAGCAAAATTATTAAGTTTGAGAATGCATCAAATTGATTTATAAAAATTAATAATATTCTTATAATTTATAAAGAGAATATAATTTATCAATTATATTTCACTTTGTAAAATAACTTTTATTTTTAAAATTTTAAGTAATTTATGGAGTGAGTATTGAATGAATTGTAGCTACAAATGTATACATAAGATCAATATTAACTTTTAAAAAAGTTAAATTGTGATATTTTAAATTTAAATTTAATATGATTCATTTAAAATTTTGAAAATAAAATTTTTAATTATTAGTACTTTTATAATATTTAAAGATATATTGACACTAATTAAATAAATTTATATCAATTTTAAATTTGAATACGTTTAAAACTAATTTTTAAAAAATAAGTCAATATTAATTTTATAATTTAAAAATGAAGATGAGTTGGATAATGATTGATGAGTTAATAAAACTTAAATGATGGTGTAAAATATCATTTTGCATACATAGAGAATGGTCTTTTGACTCTCTCATCTTGAGGAGTATAATCTTATATAGAGATTGAAATAGAGAATTAAATAAGGATAAGAAAACTGTTGGATAATAATTTGTTGATATATTCTTCAAACTTGGGGATTAAAAGTCTATTGGGGAAACTATTGTGAATGCAAGATCATTCACAATAGTTTCTTTATCTATATCTCTACTCTGTAGTGATGTTGACTCATTCTGCAAGATAGAGATTTAATTTTTTCAATATGTACCCAACAGATATTTTATATTTATTTCTTAGAGCATTCACAATAGTTTATTTATCTGTATCCATACTGTTTAGTAATGTTGACTCAATCTGCAAGATAAAGATTCAATTTTTTCAATATGTACCCAACAGATTCCTTATATTTATTTCTTAAATAATGAAATTTAAAAGTTAAAAGTTAAAAGTTAAAATTTGAAAGTTTCAACAGTCAAAACATATTTTGACCGTTGTAACTACAACCTCTTGTTTTTAATTATAAAATCACTATTAATTTATTAAATTTTTAAAAGTATTTGATATTTTTAAATTTAATCAATACATATTGTAACTTATTTATATAAAAAAAAATACTACTACAATTTTTAGCAAAATTATTAAGTTTGAGAATGCATCAAATTGACTTATAAAAATTAATAATATTTTTATAATTTATAAAAGAGAATATAATTTATCAATTATATTTCAACGTAAAATAACTTTTATTTTTTAAATTTTAAGTAATTTATGGAGTGAGTATTGAATGAATTGTAGCCTACAAATGTATATAAGATCAATATTAACTTTTAAAAAGTTAAATTGTGGTATTTTAAATTTAAATTTAATATGATTCATTTAAAATTTTGAAAATAAGAAATTTTAATTATTAGTACTTTTATAATATTTAAAGATATATTGACACTAATTAAATAAATTTATATCAATTTTAAATTTGAATACGTTTAAAATTAATTTTTAAAAAATAAGTCAATATTAATTTTATAATTTGAAAATGAAGATGAGTTGGATAATGATTGATGAGTATTCACTTAAATGATGGTGTAAAATATCATTTTGCATACATAGAGAATGGTCTTTTGACTCTCTCATCTTGAGGAGTATAATCTTATATAGAGATTGAAATAGAGAATTAAATAAGGATAAGGAAACTGTTGGATAATAATTTGTTGATATATTCTTCAAACTTGGGGATAGAAATTCTATTGGGGAAACTATTGTGAATGCAAGATCATTCACAATAGTTTCTTTATCTATATCTCTACTCTGTAGTGATGTTGACTCATTCTGCAAGATAGAGATTTAATTTTTTCAATATGTGCCCAACATATTTCTTATATTTATTTCTTAGCATTCACAATAGTTTCTTTATCTCTATCCCTAATGTGTAGTGATGTCGACTCATTCTGCGAGATAGAGATTCAATTTTTTTAATATGTACCCAACAGTTTCCTTATATTTATTTCTAAATTAATGAAATTTAAAATTTGAAAGTTAATATTTGAAAGTTTCAACAGTCAAAGCATGTTTTGACAGTTGTAACTACAACCACTTGTTTTTAATTATAAAAGAGCTATTAATTTATTAATTTTTTTAAATTAAGAGTAAGTATTTGATATTTTTTAATTTAATCAATACATATTGTAACTTATTTAGAAACAAAATACTACTACAATTTTTAACAAAATTATTAAGTTTGAGAATGCATCAAATTGACTTATAAAAATTAATAATAATCTTATAATTTATAAAGAGGGTATAATATATCAATTGTATTCCTTTGTAAAAAAAAATTATTTCGTTTTAAATTTTAAGTAATTTATGGAGTGAGTATTAAATGAATTTTAGCTGCAAAAGTTCATAAGATCAATATTAACTTTTAAAAGTTAATTAGTGAAATTTTTAAATTTAAATTTAATATGCTTCATTTAAATTTTGAAAATAATAAATTTTATAATTAATAGTAATTTTATAATATTTATAAATATATTGACATGAATTAAATAAATTTATATCAATTTTAAATTTGAATACGTTTGAAATTAATTTTAAAAAATAAGTTAATATAAATTTTATAATTTGAAAAGAAGATGAGTTGGATAATAATTGATGAGTAGAAAAAAAACTTAAATGAGTGTATGAAATGTCTTTTTGCATACATAGAGAATCGGACTTTTGACTCCATCACGAGGAGTAAATTCTATATGTAGATTGAAATTGAGAATTAAATAAGGATAAAGAAACTGTTGAAAAATAATTTGTTGATATATTATTCAAATTTGGGGATAGAAAGTATATAGGGAAAACTGGTGTGACTGCAAGAGCATTCCCAATAGTTTCTTTATTTCTATCCATACTCTGTAGTGATTTTGACTCATTTTTCAATATATAGATTCAATTTTTTCAATATGTACTCAATAGATTCCTTATTTTTATTTCTTAAGAGCATTCACAATAACTACAACCTCTTGTTTTTAATTATAAAATCGCTATATTAATTTTTTTTAAAGTGAGTATTTAATATTTTTAAATTTAATCAATACATATTGGAACTTATTTAGAAAAAAAATACTACTACAATTTTTAGCAAAATTATTAAGTTTTGGAATTAGAGTTGAGAGCCAATTTTTTAACTATTTTAAACTCTCTTTTTTTGTTTGTTTGTTTTTGTTTCGAACATGAAACTCCAATCGGGTAAACTCCACAAGGCCGTGAGCTACTCTATTTCCATTTCCAGTTCAACCAACATGACTAAAAACAATATCTTCAAAATCACAACTCATCAAACAACAGTCTTCCATTATAGTATTATTTAAGTAAGAACGATCCGACGACTGAGATATAGATAAGTGACCCAATCTGCAAAGGTTCCATTAGCTAACTGATCACAAACTGAAAGCCAAGTGGGCTCACAAACCAGGAATCAACTGCCGTTGGGTATGAAATTAATGGAGGATGTAGCACAGTTTCATTCCTCAAATCCTTAAATCGGGCGTGACGGGTCCAACCCTAACTCCCTCCTATATATAGTAATCAGGTCAGCCACCAGTAGATTATTATCTAAATTACACTTGAAAGGCAGTAACTTAAACCATTACCAATTTTCCACCTTAAACCCGCACCCAACAATGTCTTAACTAGGCAAGGGGCACTGATGCAACATTTTCCTATATAAACGTGACACTTCCCTAACTCAGCGTCCAAGGCTTAACTTTAAGTAAAGATCACCCAAGATCATTGAGTATATAACAACAGAACACTGGGTAAGTTTGGGTAGGATTTGCCATCAGAATTGCTTTATATACTGACATGTCTCATGCAATCTAACACTCATATTTTCACATATTAACTTCGTATGTATGGTTTCCGAACAGAATGGGAAACAGAAGCAGCTGGCATTATCCTCTAAAATTAACTCTTCATTCCATACATATAAGAGCATTCACAATAGTTTATTTATCGCTATCCCTACTTGATGCTGACTCATTCTGCAAGATAGAGATTTATTTATTTTTTAATATGTACCCAACAGATTTCTTATATTTATTTCTTAAGAGCATTCACAATAGTTTCTTTATCTCTATCCCTACTATGTAGTGATGTTGACTCATTCTGCAAGATAGAGATTTAATTTTTTTCAATATGTACCCAACAGATTCCTAATATTTATTTCTTAAATAATGAAATTTGAAATTTAAAAGTTCCAACACCATTGTAACTACAACCTCTTGTTTTTAATTATAAAATCGCTATTAATTTATTAATTTTTTAAAAGTAAGTATTTGATATTTTTAAATTTAATCAATACATATTGTAACTTATTTAGAAAAAAAATACAACTACAATTTTTAGCAAAATTATTAAGTTTGTGAATGCATCAAATTGACTTATAAAAGAGTATAATTTATCAATTGTATTCCACTGTAAAATAATTTCTATTTTGTTTTAAATTTTAAGTAATTTATGGAGTGAGTATCGAATGAATTATAATTATAGTTGCAAATGTACATAAGATCAATACAAACTTTTAAAAAGTTAATTTACGATATTTTTAAATTTAATATGATTCATTTAAATTTTGAAAATAATAAATTTTATAATTAATAGTAATTTTATAATATTTATAATTATATTGACATGAATTAAATAAATTTATATCAATTTTAAATTTGAATACGTTTAAAATTAATTTTTAAAAAATAAGTCAATATTAATTTTATAATTTGAAAATGAATATGAATTGGATAATGATTGATAATTTGTCCACTTAAATTAGGGTGTGAAATGTCATTTTGCATACACAGAGAATGATATTTTGAATCCCTCATCCTGAGGGGTAAAATCCTATATATAGATTGAAATAAAGCATTCACAATAGCTTCTTTATCTCTATCCCTACTCTGTAGTGATGTTGACTCATTCTGCAAGATAGAGATTCAATTTTTTCAATATGTCACTCCAAATGATTCCTTATATTATTTTCTTAAGAGTATTCACGATAGTTTTTTATCTCTATCCCTACTCTCTTTAACGATGTTGACTCATTCTGCAAAGATAGAGATTCTATTTTTCAATATGTACTTCGTGAGAATCCTTATATTTATTTTGAAATTTAAAAGTTAAAATTTAAAAATTCCAACAGATTTTAATGAGTTGCAACTACAACCTCTTGTTTTTAATTATAAAATCGCTATTAATTTATTAATATTTTTAAAGTAAATATTTGATATTTTAAATTTAATCAATGCATATTGTAACTTATTTAGAAAAAAATATACTACTACAATTTTTAGCAAAATTATTAAGTTTGAGAATGCATCAAATTGGCTTATAAAAATTAATAATAATCTTATAATTTATAAAAGAGAGTATAATTTATCAATTTTATTCCACTATAAAATAACTTTTATTTTATTTTAAATTTTAAGTAATTTATGTAGTGAGTATTGAATGAATTCAGAAATTATAAATGTACATAAGATCAATATTAACTTTTAAAAAGTTAATTTGTGATATTTTAAATTTAAATTTAATACGATTCATTTAAATTTTGAAAAAAATTAAATTTTACAATTAATAGTACTTTTATAATATTTATAATTATATTGACATGAATTAAATAATTTTTTTATCAATTTAAAATTTTAATACGTTTGAAATTATTTTTTTAAAAATAAGTCAATATTAATTTTATAATTTAAAAATGAAGATGAGTTAGATAATGATTGATCATGAGTTGTCCACTTAAATGAAGGTGTGAAATGTCATTTTGCATACATAGTGAACAGTCTTTTGATTCCCTCATCCTAAGGAGTAAAATCCTATATATGGATTGAAATAGAGAATTAAATAAGAATAAGAAAATTGTTGAATTATAATTTGTTGATATATTCTTCAAAATTGGGGATAGAAAATCTATTGGGAAAATTGTTGTGAATGCTCTAAATAATAAAATTTAAAAGTTAAAATTTGAAAGTTTCCAACAATGCTACAACATCTTGTTTTAATTATAAAATCGCTATTAATTTATTAATTTTTTAAAGTAAGTATTTGATATTTTTAAATTTAATCAATACATATTGTAACTTATTTAGGAAAAAAATACTACTACAATTTTTATCAAAATTATTAAGTTTGAGAATGCATTTAATTGACTTATAAAATTAATAATAATTTTATAATTTTAGAAGAGAGTATAATTTGTCATTTGTATTCCAACGTAAAATAACTTTTATTTTGTTTTAAATTTTAAGTAATTTATGGAGTGAGTATTGAATGAATGTAGAATTTGTAAATGTACATAAGATTAATATTAACTTTTAGAAAGTTAATTTGTAATATTTTAAATTTAAATTTAATATGATTCATTTAAAATTTGAAAATAATAAATTTTATAATTAATAGTACTTTTATAATATTTATAATTATATTGACATGAATTAAATAAATTTATATAAATTTTAAATTTGAATACGTTTAAAATTAATTTTTAAAAAATAAGTCAATATTAATTTAATAATTTGAAAATGAGGATGAGTTGGATAATGATTGATGAGTTATCCACTTAAATGAGAGTGTGAAATTTTGTATACATAGAGAACAATCTTTGGATTCCCTCATCCTGAGGAGTAAAATCCTATATAGAGATTAAAATAGAGAATTAAATAAGGATAAAGAAGTACTGTTGGATAATAATTTGTTGATATATTCTTTAAAATTGGGGATAAAAAGTCTACTGGGGATACTGTTGTGAATGCAAGAGCATTCACAACAATTTCTTTATCTCTATCCCTACTGCTTTTGATGTTGACTCATTCTGCAAAGATAGAGATTCAATTTTTTAATATGTATCCAATGTGATTCCTTATATTTATTTTTTAAGAGTATTCACAATAGTTTCTTTATCTTTATCCCTACTCTATAGTGATGTTGACTCATTCTGCAAGATAGAAATTCTATTTTTTTCAATATGTACACAACAGATTCCTTATATTTATTTCTAAATAATTAAATTTAAAATTTAAAAGTTAAAATTTGATAGTTCAACTTTCAACACATGATGTTTTGACCGTTGTAACTACAACCTCTTGTTTTTAATTATAAAATTGCTATTAATTTATTAATTTTTTAAAGTAAGTATTTGATCTTTTTTTAATTTAATCAATACATATTGTAACTAATTTAGAAAAAAATACTACTACAAGTTTTAGCAAAATTTTTAATTTGAGAATGCATCAAATTGACTTAAAAAATTAATAATAATCTTATAATTTATAAAAAGAGTATAATTTATCAATTGTATTCCACTATAAAATAACTTTTATTTTGTTTTAAATTTTAAGTAATTTATGGAGTGAGTATTGAATGAATTGTAGCAAGAATGTATATAAGACAATATTAACTTTAAAAAGTTAATTTGTGATATTTTTAAATTTAAATTTAATATGATTCATTTAAAATTTGAAAATAAATAATTTTATAATTAATAGTACTTTATAATATTTATAATTATATTGACATAAATTAAATAAATTTATATCAATTTTAAATTTGAATACGTTTGGAATTATTTTTTAAAAAATAAGTCAATATTAATTTTATAATTTGAAAATAAAGATGAGTTGGATAATAATTGATGAGTTGTCCACTTAAACGAGGGTGTGAAATGTCCTTTTGCATACATAAAGAACGGTCTTTTGACTCTCTCATCCTGACGTGTAAAATCCTATATAGAGATTGAAATAGAGAATTAAATAAGGATAAGGAAACTGTTGGATAATAATTTGTTGATATATTCTTCAAAATTGGGGATAGAAAGTCCATTGGGAAAACTGTTGCGAATGCTCTTAGAGCATTCACATTAGTTTCATTATCTCTATCCCTACTATGTGGTGATGTTGACTCATTCTTCAATACATCATTTATTCCAAAATTCATCCAAAACCCTTGTCTTAATCCATGCACATGAATACCTACTTGTACATTATAAATAGAGCAATTAGGTTAAGTCCTAAGAGCTTATTTCCATCACTTGACAACTCTTGTTTTCTTCATTATCATAGAGAAAAATAAACCTCTTCAAGCTCAAAGTTACCTTAAAATGTCATTAGGTCAATGGTTTTCATACCTTTCATGCCTTTCTCTCTTCATGGGAGTGGCAATAGCAAATAACAGAGTATATCGTCCGACCTACAACATGGAATCAAGTCAAATTTTTCAAACAATCTATGTTGATCCATCCGGCCATGGAAATTTCTCCAATATTCAATCGGCCATCGACTCTGTTCCGTCAAACAACAAGAACTGGATTTGTATTTACATCCGTGCTGGCACTTACCAGTAATGCTTAATGAATTTAATAGCTTTATAAACTCTATGATCAACTATTTTGTTGTAGTTTTATTCTATTAGTTAACGTGTTTATTTATTTATTTTCTTAAGAATGGGAGGCATCCGGTTATCATGAAGTTAATTTCATGGTAAGTTGATCAATTGATCAATCTGATGTTGTGGCGCAGAGAAGGCGAGATCAACTCCCACCCATGTGTGTTATTATTTATATTGGTCAATTAATCAAAGTTAACTTCATGCTAATCACTCGCGAACAGGAGATACATGATTACTCATATTTTATTTTTGTATGTTATGCAGGGAACAAGTTAAGATCCCTTTCGACAAGCCTCTCATATATCTCCAAGGAGAAGGAGAGGCAAAAACTAGTATTGTTTGGAATGCTAGTGAGTCGATTTCAACAAGTGCTACTTTTAGTGTTTCTGCTGATAATATTGTTGCTAAAGACCTTACATTTGTGGTATGAAAAAGAAAAATCTTTATTCATTTATGTTTTTTCTTAAATTCACATGGAAGATTAATCACCACAACTAAATAAGTATTAATTTTATTGTGGTTGTTTAACAAATAATATTAATTTCTTTCTTTCCTTTTTAATGTATTAGACATAATATAGTTATATCCACATAAAATATTTTTTTTCTCTTATTGATAATATCATAACAATAATTATATTATTAGTACGACTTTCAAGTGTCTTTAGAATAAATTAATGTAAAGTACTATCGCTAAGCGTGTGTTTTCTAACAAATAACTCTATGTTGTTGCTAGTAATAACATTATTTTGTACAAATAACATTGTTATTAATAAATTTATGATGTATAATTCATTATTTTTATTTATTTTATTGTGTGAAATAAACATATGTCTTTCTCTCCAGAATTCATACAACTCTCCGGCCCACCCAGAAAACCCTAGGAAGCAGGCAGTGGCGGGCAGGATTAAAGGAGATAAATGTAGCTTCTATCAATGCTCTTTTGTGGGATTACAAGACACATTGTGGGATGATCAAGGTCGACACTACTTTTATCGTTCAACTATTGTTGGGGCTGTTGATTTCATCTTTGGTGCTGGCCAATCTATTTATGAGGTAACAATATAATATATATATATATATATATATATATATATATACACACACACACACACATACATATATATCTATATTTACAAGTTAAAAAATAATAATTGTAAGGAAAAGAAAGGATTATAAAGTTTATAGAGCGGCTGGTGTTGATCGAGTAAAAATGATGTTGTTAGCGTAATAAGTTTTGTTTTTTTGTTAAATAAATTATAAAGAAAGAATATGACAACATCATTTTTTCTCGATGGTTCATAATATTTTGTACTCTCCTTTAATAGAACATATATATTTTGATATAGATTCTTTAATTTCTCCGAATGTAAAATGACACGTTTTGTATATTAAGACTTGGTACTAAAAAGGCCCTATTTTTAGAGGATTACTTTTATTTAACCTTTAAACAATAAAACATATTATTGACTTATTTAGGTCATCTGTCTTGTACAAAACAGTAGAACATTTTTTTCCAATGGAATTTATAATTTTGTAGAAAATATTTTTATTTATTTATGTGTACTAATAAAAGAATACAATAATATAATAAATTAATTGTATATGCATGCAGAGATGCACCATATCAGTATCAGCAGGATCTCTAAACGGGGTGACCGGATTTATTATTACGGCACAGGAAGAACTAACCCGGCCGACACGAACGGATTTGTGTTTAAGGAGTGTAATGTGACCGGAACTGGAAAGGTCTTTTTGGGAAGACCATGGAGAGATTTTGCTAGGGTTTTATACTTCAACTCTAATTTGTCTGACATTATTGTTCCCCGAGGATGGGATCCTTGGAATTCTGTTAACCTTGAGTAATTTCTCTCACCATATTATTTTTTGGGAATCAATATTTCCACGAGTGAAAGTGTTATTTTCACAAGTTACTCTCTCGCATGAGAGTGGATCTCATTTACTATTCATATGATCTCATGAACTTGTGAAATTATTAAATTTACTTGTAAAATATCAATTCCCTATTTTTTTTGTAGTCTCCATTCATGGTAAAGTAAATATTTATGTATTAATATGGTTGCGTGTATAGAAACCAAATAACATTTGCCGAGCATGGATGCTCTGGAGCCGGATCTGACACTCGAATGCGCGTTAGGTGGGAAAAGAATTTGAGCGACCATGAATTGCAGCAGCTGACCAGTATTTCTTTCATTGACAATGAAGGTTGGATTAGTCTCCAACCTATCCAGATGTTGGCTTGATCCTAATTACTGGCTAGAACATTTTCGGGTTATTGTGTTAATTACTACAAATATCTACTAGCTTAGTTTTTAAGTTAAGAACAAAATATTGGTCTTTTAGCTGGAAATGGTAGGAGAATGAAATGCAAAATTACAAGTGTAATAAGAACGCTATTTAATGGAAATGGACTTAATTTATCAGTCTTGTTATTTATTTATTTGTATCATTTAACTCATTTTGTGGGTGAATTATAGCAAGTAGTTAGAATATAATTTGAAGCGGAATTGAACGATCCATCCCACATCAATTCATCACCATGCAGCGCACACCTGTGTAGACGGGCCCAATAAGCATGTTGGACCACCTCCTTACCTAAAAAGTTAACTTATTAGGTTGAGGCTCTACCATACTTATTAACTCATCTACACTCTTGAATTTATCCGATGTGGGATTCATGTGAAATATCCCAACAATCTCCACCTTTCACTTGAATACCCATCACAAGTATCATACTTGAGTATTCTCATCATTAAGCACACCTTCTTTGAATCCTTCAAGAGCTTTCTGCTCGACTCTAATACTACTCCACGCACGCCAAACAAAGAAACGCTGCGTCTCGTTAGCTTTTTCCTAGAGCCATCCGAGCCCTGCTCCACCCGATTCAAATACTTCACCTTTGAGTCCTTCAAGAGCTTTGCTTGACTCTAATATTACTCCACCACGTCCGGGGCAAACGTGTCTCAGTAACTTCCCTAGAGCCTTCCTAAGCCCCCGCTCCACCCGACTCAAATCATCCCGTGCTCCACCTGATTCAACTCTATTTACTCCACCCACGAGGCCTTGCGAATTTACCCTCGCACCCCCCTCGCACTTTGGAGTTGATACTTGGACTTTATTTGCTCCACCCACGAGGCCTGCGAATTTTACCCTCGCACTTCCCTCACACCTTGAAGTTGTTCTTGGGCCCATCGAACCATGAACTCTGATACCATTGTTGGAAAAAGTACGCCAAAAATAATCTTTATCCCAGGAATTACTTTTCCGTCTTTGTGCAATTAAATATGAAATCAACAAAACCAATTATGAGAACAAAAATAACAAATAACCATCCACAAGCAAGACACCAAATTTACGTGGAAAACCGTCTAAAATTAAGAGGTAAAAACCACGGGTCAAACTCCGAATCTCCACTATATCACTAATAATGGGCTTACAATAATCCTCTCAAGTTTTATGCCTTAAAATTTGAGGTTACACAATAAATTGAGATAATACAAATTTACCTTTAATTAAGTTGAGAAACCTAATTAACTTCACCACCAAAAACACCCCAAGCAATAAAGTCTTCAAGCTTTCAATTGAACGGAGATGATGGCGGATACCCACGAACAACAAACAGTAATTCTCTCAATTTATTCTTTTGGTATCTTCTTACTACCAAGCTTCTCTATCTCATGTATCAAATAAGACTCCCTCATAGCCTTATTTATAGTACTCTTCTTAATACATTCCTATTACGGATTAGAAATAATTTATTCTCCTAATCAAATTAGGGATCACATCTCCTTGTCTTGGTCACCACCACCACTCTAACAAGTAAATCCTTTTCAAATTGGATTCCTTTCATGTAATCTTCAATTCGAATATTGCTTCCATTAACCCAATTTCTAATTGGATTAATATCAAGTATATAAACCCATTCTTTTCTATCTTGGATTCTATCTAATGGGTGAGGGGCACACCCAACAATCTCCCCTCCGAACCCATGAGAGGAGGGATCACCAACCACAACTCCTTACTCGGAGTTAATTTTACCGATGTGTTGGCTCATATCTCGTGTCTCTGGATTTTTTAATATCTCCTTACCCGGCTTTGTCTCATCGGCATGGTTCTTCTCAATGGGAGGATCTAACTCAAACTTGATGATTTTTGTTTCACAAATTCATTCACAACCGCTTTGTACCTGGGTCATGAGCTATCACTTTTCTTCTTCACTTTTGGTACCCATTTAAAGCGAAGAGCTTTTCTTTTTCGTGGTTCTCATGCAAGGCTTTCCTCCCATCTCGCACGGCTGACTTTGTACCACACCTTTTTCTGCCTAACTCCCCCATCTTCAACACCTCTCACATGCGCCCGCATCGTATAAAGAGTGTCTACCTTCTTACCTCTAGTGACCACTAGAGACCCTTTGGTGAGCTTCCATTAACCTTCACCAAAGTAACTTTTTTTAACATTCTCATCAAGCTTACCAGCAGAGATCAAATTAAAATGAATATCTGGAACATGTCTGACTTCTCTCAGCATCAACTTGCAACCACTGTTAGTTTCCAAACAAATATCTCCAATGCCTATAATCTTGGATGCACTTCCGTTTCCCATCCGCACATGGCCAAAATCACCACTACTGTAGGATGTGAAGATTTCACCACGCGAAGTAGCATGGAACGAAGCACCCGAATGAATAATCCAATCATTAACATGACACTTGGGTTTATCATCACAAACAATAGCTACATCAACGTCGGATAGATACACAATTGAATCTTTATCCTCATCTTTTTCCTTAGGATGCTCCTTCTTTAAAAATCTGCACTCTCGTCTTATGTGACCCGGCTTCTGGCAGTGAAAACAAATTACTTCTTTTCTATCTCTTGACCTTCCCCTGAATTTGTCATCTTCAGAGAGTTTTTCCCTTTGTTTTTGCCTCCTACTCATGCATAAAAACTTGTGACTCAAATACTAATCACCATAGTATCTCTTCGCCTATGTTCCTCGTTAAACAAACTATCCTTAATCGTATCCATAGTTAGCTTGCCATTAGGGCTGAGTTACTCAACGATACAACTAAAGCGTCTCAAATTTATCGTGCAAAGAGCTCAACAACAACAAAAGCCTGCATCTCATTGTCAATTACCATATTCATCGTACTCAACCTGATTTATCAAACTCGAAAATCACTCTAGTGTTGTTCGCAGAACGGAGTTTCCATCCTCGAATTTAGAATTCACAAGCTTCCTAATCAAAAAGCTTTATTTTTTTGGCGTCTTCCTTTCATACATGGACTCAATTTCTCGCTAGAGATCATAGGCTTTAGTTTTCGTGGCAACATGATGAAACACACTTTGATCAATCCACGATCCGATCGGACCAATAGTCTTCCTGCTCATCTTGTTCCTGCCGCGTCACTCTTGTTTGTGGGCTTAATTCCATCGTTCTCAAGTGGCTCGTATAAATTCTTGCAGTAAAGCAAATCCTCCTTTCTTGGCTTCCAAATTGCATAATTTGTAGCCTTGAGATTAGTCATGTAACCTGTTGTCCAATCCTCCATTTAATTCGCACAAGAAAACCACAAAAATAACCAAGCTCTGATACCATTTGAAGCGGAATTGAACGATCCATTCCACATCAATTCATCACCATGCAGCGCACACCTGTGTAGACGGGCCCAATAAGCATGTTGGACCACCTCCTTACCTAAAAGGTTAACCTATTAGGTTGAGGCTCTACCATACTTATTAACCCATCTACACTCTTGAATTTATCCGATGTGGGATTCATGTGAAATATCCCAACAATAATGACCCCATTTATTTTTATCAAACTCGGGTAATTTGTAATTTAAGTGATTATATATTAACTTCATCATTTTCATAAGAAGAAAAAGACAATGGGTAGAGAGAGAAGAGAAGGGAAATTTTTTTGGGATCATGAGGTCTTGGGTGCATTCTTGCAAAAGGTAATAATCTTAAATTTGATTCAATATAGCAAAAAAAGAGAAAATCTTTGAGGCATTATTATAAATTTTTACCATTATAATATTTTATTATTTTAATGAATTATTTCAAATATAAATATAAAATAAATAAATTAACTTATAAAAATTAATAAAAGTTTTATAAAATAGGACAAATGGAGCACATTTTAATACTTTGGGTTGCTTTTGAAAAGAGGAAAAGAAAGAAATAATATTTCACCTTGGCATTAAAGTACTCCAATTTTCATATACTTTTTAGGAACAATTACATATTCTAATAAATTTTTAAAAATAATTACATCAATAGTGCACTCATATAATATTTACATAACTAGTACACTTTCATATTTATTTACATATTCTAGTGTAATTAGGATTCCTTAATTTAGGAATTAGTAATAGCTTCTTCTCTCTCTCCTCATCTATAACAACTACAGTTAATCATCACCCTTCTTCTTCATTCAACGTATTATTTCTATATAAATATATATATATATATATATATATATATATATATATATATATATATATATCTGGGGCTTCCACCATTAGTAGAAACTCATGATTAGAATGTAGAAAATGAAACCAACAATATTTGTTGTAGAAATGAAACGAGGGAATGGCTTGAAAACAAAATATGGTTGGAGAGCTTTTGATTAGGAAAAGTTTATGGGCATCTAGAAATAAGGTTGTTGATGGAAAGGAAAACACGAAAAATAATGGTGTGAATGTTGACAAGTTAAAGGAGAATGAAACCACAGTTTTAGGGGATGTCGAAATCAAAGGTCTTTGGCGTGGTAGAGTCTCATAATGATGATATGGTTTCTCCAATCACGATCCTCCCAATGGTGGTGAGTCAACCAATCGTATATCTCCGGTAGCTTCTCAAAATAAAGGGTGAAATGGAGGTGGTATGAAGATTCGAAGTGGTGGTAGCGGTGGATATGAATCTTGGATGATGGTAACAAACCTTCATACCAAGGTAACCAAGCTGTCATATCAAAGTAACCAATCAACCTCCACACTTTAAATTTTTTTCTTAGTACGATTGGTTACCAAACCTTCGAGATCAAGGTAAGCAAACCTTCGTACCAAAGTAATAAAACCTTCATACCAAAGTAACTAATTCACATCCACACTTGTATTTTTTCATAGTGCAGTTGGTAGCCAAATCTTCAGACCAAGGTAACCAATTCAATTTTATTAAGTTACCAAATTCGTTTGAATGTGATGCAGTTGGTAGCCAACCATTCATACAAAGATAACCATTTTATTATTTATGAGTAACAAAATAGTTATAATTTTTTTTCTTCAGAACATTAAAAGTTACATCTATTTATTTTTAAACTTTTTGTAGGGCGAATCTTCTTCTTATTCTCATTGGCGTTTTGGACAATGGAGATTCATGGTGGTGTAGTGTGGAATAATATGTGCGGTGTAGCGGCAGAATAGTAATGGACTATTATTTCAAAGTGTATGTGAGGAGATGAAGATTTGAATTTGAATATTTAAATTTGAATTATAATTTTGAATTTGAATTTATTTTTGTTGTTAGATCCAAATATTTGAATTTGAATTATTAATTATGGCGATTAGTTGTCTTGATTTTATGTTTCTTTATTAATGTGAATTGTCTTATTTTTTATAATATGGGTCCTAATTACACTCTTTTTGTAATTATTTAGTTGATCTTGACTTTTTTCGTAATTCTTTCTATTTGTCAGATCTTATGTAAACGACCTCTTTTTTATATAAGCTAATAAAATTGGTCTCTGCGAGTTGGCCCAACCCACTTGTTAAAATTTGGGCTTTGGACTTATATTTTAACTTTAAAAAATTGAATATTTTTGGCCTGACCCAAATTTGATTCAATCAGTTGTGGGCCGACTCACCCATAAATTTCATTTCATTGCATATATTCAAGATTTCACCCATAATATTAATGATAATTTAATATTATTGTTATTTTTAATAATATTAATATTATTTTGTATATGAATAATTTCACTTATCTTCCAATGCCAAGCCCATGAATTAGCTTTTAGGGTTGAGTTCTACCCGAGTCTGTTACACCCAACAATATTTGCTTATCATCTGGTTCAAGTCAGCAATAGTAGGGATTGCCTGTGCCAAAGAACAAATAAATACTTAACTTATCAAAATTAATCCTCTGGCCCGGAAAGCCAAACTATGCTTCTGGACAAACTGGTCAAGACCCTCACTTTCCTTGGTACCAACAAGACCCAAAGAGCTATAAGAACTACTTATTCATTTATTCGTAATTGGAATTGCATTAAAGTTGCTCTTACTTTCATTAAAACTAACATGAATTCAGATTGGTTGCAGAAGTACATTTCAAATTCTACAGTTGTTCCAAATGCCAAAACCCAAATCGAGGGGATCAATTCCATTTCAAATTCTCTATGTTTCCAGAAACAAAAAGGTTTCTTGTTTCAACAAAAGCAATTTGACTTCCAAAGTAATGAAATATAAAGTATTTTCAAGAAACTGAGATTAATTCTGTTAATAACATTATGATTTCCGTACAAAAGTCTAAATACACAAGACTTTTTCAGAAAAAGATTTTTACTTTTCTGATATCTCTCCCAAGTGAAGGTTGAAGGCAGTAATCACAAGTACAGAACTTTGATATTCTGAAATGTCACCTGTAATATGTCCCACTAGGAATGTCAATAATAATCGCATCATATAATCCAAAGAACATTACCTTTTAACTGATATCTAATTAATCCAGCTGCCTTAACTTTAAGTAAAGATAACCCAAGATCATTGAGTATATAACAACAGGACACTGGGTAAGTTTGTGTAGGATTTGCCATCAGAATTGCTTTATATACTGACATGTCTCATGCAATCTAGCACTCATATTTTCACATATTAACTTCGTTTGTATAGTTTCCGAACAGAATGGGAAACAGAAGCAGCAATACATATTGTAACTTATTTAGAAAAAAAATACTACTACAATTTTTAGCAAAAATTATTAAGTTTGAGAATGCATCAAATTGACTTATAAAAATTAATAAAAATCTTATAATTTATAAAAGAGAATATAATTTATCAATTGTATTCCACTGTAAAATAATTTTTATTTTATTTTAAATTTTAAGTAATTTATGGAGTGAGTATTAAATGAATTGTAGCTGCAAATGTACATAAGATCCGTATAAACTTTTAAAAAGTTAATTTGTGATATTTTTAAATTTAAATTTAATATGATTGATTTAAATTTTGAAAATAATAAATTTTATAATTAATAGTACTTTTATAATATTTATAATTATATTGACATGAATTAAATAAATTTATATCAATTTTAAATTTGAATACGTTTGAAATTAATTTTTAAAAAATAAGTCAATATTAATTTTATAATTTGAAAATAAATATGAATTGGATAATAATTGATGAGTTGTCCACTTAAATGAGGGTGTGAAATGTCATTTTGCATACATAAAGAACGATCTTTTGACTCCTTCATCGTGAGGAGTAAAATCTTGTATAGAGATTGAAATAGAGAATTAAATAAAGATAAGGAAACTGTTGGATAATAATTTGTTAATATAATCTTCAAAATTGGGGATAAAAAGTCTATTGAAGAAACTGTTGTGAATGCAAGAACATTCACAATAATTTCTTTATCTCTATCCCTACTCTGCAATGATGATGACTCATTCAACAAGATAGATATTCAATTTTTTCAATATGTCCCCAACAGATTCCTTATATTTATTTCTTAAGGGTATTTACAATTGTTTCTTTATCTCTATCTTTACTGTGTAGTGATGTTGACTCATTCTGCAAGATAGGCATTCATTTTTTCAATATATACTAATGATTCCTTATATTTATTTCTTAAATAATGAAATTTAAAATTTAAAAGTTAAAATTTGAAAATTCCAACGATCGAAAAATATGTTGTGTAGTTATAACTACAACCTCTTATTTTTAATTATAAAATCGCTATTAACTTATTAATTTTTTTAAGTAATTATTTGATATTTTAAATTTAATCAATGCATATTGTAACTTATTTAGAAAAAAAAAATACTACTATAATTTTTAGCAAAATTATTAAGTTTGAGAATACATCAAATTGACTTATAAAAATTAATAATAATCTTATAATTTATAAAAGAGTATAATTTATCAATTGTATTCCAACGTAAAATAATTTTTATTTTGTTTTAAATTTTAAGTAATTTATGGAGGCGAGTATTGGATGAATTGTAATTTGGAAATGTACATAAGATCAATATTAACTTTTAAAAAGTTATTTTAAATTTAAATTTAATATGATTCATTTAATTTTTGAAAATAATAAATTTTATAAATAATAGTACTTTTATAATATTTATAATTATACTGACATGAATTAAATAAATTTATATTAATTTTAAATTTGAATACATTTGAAATTAATTTTTAAAAAAATATGTAAATATTAATTTTACAATTTAAAAATGAAGATGCGTTGGATAATGATTGATGAGTTGTCCACTTAAATGATGGTGTGAAATGTCATTTTGTATAGATAGAGAAGGATTTTTGACTCCCTCATCCTGAAGAGTAAAATCCTATATAGAGATTAAAATAGATAATTAAATAAAGATAAGGAAACTGTTGGATAATAATTTATTGATATATTCTTCAAAATTGGGGATAGAAAGTCTATTGGGGAAACTTTTGTGAATGCAAGAGTATTCACAATAGTTTCTTTATATCTATCGCTACTCTGTAGTGATGTTGACTCATTCTACAGAATAAAGATTTAATTTTTTCAATATGTACCCAACAGATTCCTTATATTTATTTCTTAAAGCATTCACAATAGTTTATTTATCTGTATCCATACTGTGTAGTAATGTTGACTCAATCTGCAAGATAAAGATTCAATTTTTTCAATATTTACCCAACAGATTCCTTATATTTATTTCTTAAATAATGAAATTTAAAAGCTAAAAGTTAAAATTTGAAAGTTTCAACAAATTTGAAACATATTTTTTGGTAATTTCTAACTACAACCTCTTGTTTTTAATTATAAAATCACTATTAATTTATTAATTTTTTTAAAGTATTTGATATTTTTAAATTTAATCAATACATATTGTAACTTATATATAAAAAAATACTACTACAATTTTTAGCAAAATTATTAAGTTTGAGAATGCATCAAATGACTTTATAAAATTAATAATATTCTTATAATTTATAAAAGAGAATATAATTTATCAATTATATTTCACTTTAAAATAACTTTTATTTTTTAAATTTTAAGTAATTTATGGAGTGAGTATTGAATGAATTGTAGCTACAAATGTACATAAGATCAATATTAACTTTTAAAAAGTTAAATTGTGATATTTTAAATTTAAATTTAATATGATTCATTTAAATTTTGAAAATAATAAATTTTTAATTATTAGTACTTTTATAATATTTAAAGATATATTGACACGAATTAAATAAATTTATATCAATTTTAAATTTGAATACGTTTAAAATTAATTTTTAAAAAATAAGTCAATATTAATTTTATAATTTGAAATGAAGATGAGTTGGATAATGATTGATGAGTTGTCCACTTAAATGATGGTGTGAAATATCATTTTGCATACATAGAGAACGATCTTTTGACTCTCTCATCTTGAGGAGTATAATCTTATATAGAGATTGAAATAGAGAATTAAATAAGGATAAGGAAACTGTTGGATAATAATTTGTTGATATATTCTTATATGAATTATTGCTCCGATAATGGAAAATACTGTGTAATGACAATTTATTGAAACAACAAATAATATAATATATCAATCAAACAATTATTGAATCAATAAAATAAAATATTGAACGATAATTACATGTAACAATTATTGAGTAGTGTGCCTTACGTAAGAATCAATAATTGGTGCAATATCTGCAAATACTCTTGCTCAACAACGGCGTATTAGTGTGTTTTAACCATAAGGGTATTCCAACCAGTATTATCGGTAATAACTACGCCGTTATTTATAAACAACTTATATTTGTCATTTTCTTCATCCAATCGCTTTCATTATGGGGCCCACAAAAGATGCTACTGGCCGTGCATGCGAATATTCCCAAGATAAAGTCTTAATATTCCATGACCAAACGAATATTTCCCGAGCAATAATGAAAATTTTATAACCACTTGCTTATTCGAAATATTTGCGTATTTTACCCATAACTATCCACATTAATCAAATCAACCCTTACTATTTCAAAATAATAAATAGAGGAAAATAAATTTCATTTATTAATAATTTGGGGTCTTACAACCTCCCTCCTTATGAAATTTAGTCCTCGAAATTGAAACGACGACGATACTGGTGTTTGAAAAGATGAGAATACCTCGCTTTCATTTACATTTCCAACTCCGGTCATTTCCTCAATAGCATGGTTTCTCCACAAAACCTTAACTTGTGGTATAACCTCCAATACATAGGACATGTTCTTTCCTATCCAAGATCTTGGCAGGTACCTCCTCGATACGTTAAGTCTTGGCTATCTCGTCCGGGTTCTAACTCAATGGCGTGGTTGAATGTCGTCCACATATTTACGTAACATCGATACGTGAAAAGCGTTATGAACACGCGTCGTACTTAAGCGGTAAAGCGAGTCTATAGGCGGCATGGTTCCTATTCGATCGAGAATTTCAAATGGATTAATAAATCGAAGGTTTGAGCTTTCCTCACCTCACCGATTCTCGCTTTTGGAATAACGACTTCTTGATCTCCTTCTTCAAATTCATCACTCGATTGTGTATCTTGAAGCGACTTTAACTTTATCGATTAAAGTCGATTATACTCGTATATCATCACGTGGGTACCTAGAGTTTTCATCTCCATCTCTATTATTTGTAAATTATCTGAAATGAGTCTTTGACAATATCGTACTTTCGTACTTGTATCGATTTTCTACTCAACACGTCACTACCACGTTCGCTTTTCCGGGATGGCATTGTCGGAACATGTCTTTGAAATGAGTCTCCTCTTGAGTTCTTGAAGCTCTTCCCACATTCCTTGCTCTATTCGAATTTTGTATCTCTAGTCGAGTCGTTAATGGAATAGCGATTCAAGAATATCCTTCAACGAATCTCCGATAATAACCAACTAAGCCTAGAAAGCTACGTATTTCGATTCCGAGCTTAGGTTGTTCTCAATCGTGACTCATATCCCAACCTTGGATAAGACGTTACAACGACACTATCGATTTACTATCGCATCGAATATGGTGTCCCCTATGGAAGTCCGGCTTCGGTACATTCCACAAAGGAAGTCACCGGATAAAGGCTCGGTACCAAATTTATAGTTGAATTTTTAACTCTGAAGTTCAATAGAGCCATTCGATATGAGATTTTAGAAATGAGTTTTGTCTGGGGTTCAAAGTCGATACAAAATTTAATATCGAACTTTGGGAGTAAGCGAGAAATTTTTCAGAAATACGTCGGAAAAATCAATAACAACGGGAATATTATTCAAATCGACGTGTCTTTATTCAAATCTATAACATGGACTAAGAAAACTTGACATCCAGTAATAAGCGAATGACTTCATGGCTTGATATGAAAATGTTTGACTATAATGGTTTGATTGCTTGAATTGAATAACGAGGTTGCTTAGGAATATGAAAACTAACTACCTTACGAAAATAATCAATTTCGGCATGATGATGAGTAGTTAACCTTAAAATCACATCAAAAGCAAATATCTCTATAGAAATAAGGTTAATAGGTAATGTGATAGTGCCAACTGAATCAAGCAAGATTTCTAAACAACGGATGTAATGAAAGTTTCTCTAACAGAGTCTCCATAAATAGGTCAAAGTCTAATTTCTCCGTGTAGTCAAGTTCAAACGTTGAGCTTAAGCAAGAGAGATAAAAGAATGGGTAGAACAGGTATCTAGTAAGGTATAAACTTCGCAAGAATTTATAATTAACTAACCCGTGCTAACCGTTCAGAGTTCTCTCGATTTTGACCCCGGTCACGACAAACGCTTCTTAGGAATCGTTGACTTTGACTTTTACGGGACATCCTTTTGAGTCACCATTCCTAATCGGATGGATTTCGATACTGCGTAACTGATCTCTCGGCGATATGTCCTTCTTTTCCACAATTATAGCATACCTTAAAGCTGTTGTGGGCGGTTTGAATGATATGTCCCTCTTTCTGCATTTGTAACATACTCGACCGGTGGTCTTTCTCCTCCCTTGGAACCGGTTACTCGGGCGGCGACTTCTTCACATGGTCGTTGTTGAATCTCCTCTTTTAAAATCTCCTCCAGGCTCGCTTCTTCTATTTTCATGGCCACGATTACCACCAGAGTGGTTACCGCCTTTGTCCAAGTATTCTTCTTTTCTCATTTGGTTATCATTATTCGATGACTGCTATCTTGATATGATCTGGTTATGGTCCCTCGGTTGAACGTACTTCGTTATCTCGCTCTAACAACTGAGCCACATTGACAACATCTGAATAGAGAGAAAATTATGAGAAATGAGATATTGACGTATGTCGGGTTTCAAACCTCTCGAAACATCCGCGTCATACGTTCCTCATTCTCCACCAAATGAGATCTGAACTGGATAACTCCATGAACTTCGCCTCGTCTTTGGGACACCGTCGTGTTATTCTTCTCCGGTCTAATAAACTCCACTTCCTTCATATATAACAAATACTTTCGGTAAGTACTTGTCATTGAACTATTCTTCAAACATCTCTCATGACAGCATGCCGAAAAGTTTGGATGGATGGATGCTTCATGATTCCCACCGTGAATCTGCCTCATTACGGAACATAAAAGTAGCGAATGGAACTTTTACGTTCCTCGTGCATCCCAAGACATCGAATATCTTGGTAATTTGTTTGACCCACGTCTCGCCTTTAATCGGATCCGACTTTTCCCAGTGCAGGTGGTCCCAACTCTTTGAAGCGCTTTGGTGTGACCACCCGTGAATTGCTATCATTTCCTCTGTATTTTGAACACGAGTCTCCTCGTCGATTTTGCATGAATCGCGAAAAACTTCTAAACATCCCCTAGTTCATCATCGCTTTCAAGAGTGTTGTTCACGGGAGGAACATTGCCCGACTGTTACACGTTCTCCTCGTTGGTGAATCTGAGGCATCTCCACGGTCTCATTTACTCATTTTGTTAATATTCTCGGTCGACATTCTCAAATCTTGTCATAAAACAAGGGTTAATTAAGGAAATCAATATATCACATAATATCCTTATATCTTGACCAACTAACAAATAAGCTTAGGTAGGACACACTAGCGAAGGATTTACTCGTCTCTCCCTCCTAGTTCTATTCCCCGATCTCAGCTGGAGATCATATCCTAAGCTCGACGATACCAGTGACGCCCCCAAAATAGGTCCATTCCATCCAACCCATTCTCGAGTCGCCAAATACATGGTACGAAATAACTACAACTTTATTATTACAACATATAAAGCGTGAGTTTAAATACAGATATTGCCATCTAGACAATATCCACACGCAAATAAATCCCCATCATAATTATTGATACATTATTTTACAAAAATGGTGAGGACTACTAAACAACTCTCTCTAGAACCTTCATTCCATACCCCAACAGTACTTCGCTACATTCTCGCCTCCGAGAAGAAAAATGGAACAAAAAGGAAAAAGGGGAGCTCAACTAGCCCAATAAAGAATATTATGACTAAGATAATATACAACAAATTATCGTTAGTCTTCAACAGGGAAAAAATCTAATAGAATACAATAGATAACCAGTTTTAAATCAATCTTCGCAGCGGAAATAATAATTCATTAGAAGAGTTAAGTAGAGAATGCAAACTACTATCTTCTATATATGAATTTAAAAGTTCATCGTCGATATTTTATCCCTGTAACATCAATCAATATATATCTGGAATCAAATATTCATCTTTGCACTACAGGCCAAAGATATTCATCAGTTGGTCATGTTCATCTAAACACCTGTTCATCTTTGCACTACGGGCCAAAGATATTAATCAGTCGGTTATGTTCATCTCAACACCTGTTCATCTTTGCACTACGGGCCAAAGATATTCATCGAAAATCATTCATTCTTTGCTACGAAGCCAAAGATATTGATAATATCATCATTTAGGATGTGGATGATGAAAAATATTTTAAAGGAAACAAATCCAATTGAAACAAAAGAACAAGTATTATGGATTCGTACTTTTAAACAATTCGAGTTTAAAAATACTTCATAAATAATCATAGTGAAGTAAAATTCAAGAATGATCAAAAACATGGATACAATCAAAGCTAGTATCCACTGATAGATATTTTGGACAAAAAGAAGAAATTTTATTTTTGGTGAATAGTGTCAAGATTCGTGAATAGTCCAGATATCGTGAATAGTAACTCGACAATTAAAAGATAGAAATTTCCCAAAAAACATCATCAACCGTGAATAGTACTCGTGAATAGTAATTTGTGAATAGTAACTCATGAATAGTAACTCATGAATAGTAACCCGACATGAAAAAGTTCCAAATTTGATAAAAATTTCCAACCAATATTTCGGCATAATGATATTGAAGAAATAATATCATTTTGAAGAAAATAACATCCCTTACCTCGAAAAGACAAGATTTAGTTGAGACAGGATATAAGCTATGACTTGAACTTGACCATATATAGCAACACTCAATGTATACTCAAAATACTTACAAGAATACGCCGATAATATATATAGAGAGAAAACTTGATTTACGGTGTGATTTTCAATTCTAACCCAAGACCCTATTTATAGGAAAATGCTTAGAACAACCAAAGTAGAAAATTTATTAAAATATTAATATTAATATTACAATTTACGCCCACTTCTAAGGATCTGAATTCAGCCACTTCTAACACATGTAAGACCCACAACAATGACAAAAATCTTTTTTGTCATTTTAAATATTTTATACTTCCAAAAATTAATTATTTTGGAACTCCGAAACTTCAATAATTCATAATAAATAGCTATTTTATCAGAAAATTCGAATCTCGCGACTTTTTATAGGAAATTCAATTCTCTACAACTTTGCAGAAGAAATTTTTTCCAAATTCCAAACAGAAATTGACCGAAATCCATAAGCAGACGATTTTCTGGCTTATAATCAAATTTGATTCAATAATTGTGTCCACCAACACACAAAATATGTGTTAAACATTTAATGCCACAAAAATACTCTTCCTCCTCATATACTCATATATCCCACATTCATTATAAAAATATCACCGTTAATATATTATTAAAATAATATATTTAAATGAATTATTTTATTAGAAAAAGATAAAATATTAATTTTCAACAATTGTCACATTAAAATTTTCTCCATCTATATCCACATAAAATCAATATTTTCCTCATCATATAAATCAATAATTAATTATTCACAAATAATATTACAGAATCACAGTACTGGCAACCAGGCCGTTCCCAGGAAAGATGGGGCTTTCCAATAAGGATCTCTCCTTACTTTGGCAATTGATTAGGTGACCAAACCTCTCCTTGTATGTAACTTTCTAGACATTGCCAATAATGTTATCCAATAATATTATTCAGATAATATGAATTATTGCTCCGATAATGGAAAATACTGTGTAATGACAATTTATTGAAACAATAGTAATATAATATATCAATGCAGCAATTATTGAATCAATAAAATAAAATACTGAACAGTAATTACTGTAACAATTATTGAGTAGTGCCTTCTTACGTAAGAATCAATAATTGGTGCAATAACCGCTGTGCATCTTCTTCTCAACAACGGCAGATATAGTGTGTTTTAACCACCAAAATTATTCCAACCGTATTAAGCAGAATAACTACTGTAGATTATTTATAAACAACTTATATTTGTCATTTTCTTCATCCAATCGCTTTCAGTTATGGGGTCCACAAAAATCGCTACCATCGTACGAATATTCTAAAAGCATTCTAATATTCCACGACCAAACGAATATTCCCTAAATAATAATGAATATTTTATAACCACTTGCTTATTCGAAATATTTGCGTATTTTACCCATAACTATCCACATTAATCAAATCAAACCTTACTATTTCAAAATAATAAATAGAGGAAAATAAATTTTATTTATTAATAATTTGGGGTCTTACATTTTGGCCAGTTGTAACTACAACCTCTTGTTTTTAATTATAAAATTGCTATTAATTTATTAATTTTTTTAAAGTAAGTATTAGATCTTTTTAATTTAATCAATACATATTGTAACTAATTTAGAAAAAAAATACTACTACAAGTTTTAGCAAAATTTTAATTTGAGAATGCATCAAATTGACTTATAAAATTAATAATAATCATATAATTTATAAAAAGAGTATAATTTATCAATTGTATTCCTTTATAAAATAACTTTTATTTTGTTTTTAATTTTAAGTAATTTATGAAGTGAGTATTGAATGAATTCAGTCATGCAAAAATGTACATAAGATCAATATTAACTTTTAAAAAGTTAATTTGTGATATTTTTAAATTTAAATTTAATATGATTCATTTAAAATTTGAAAATAAATAATTTTATAATTAATAGTACTTTATAATATTTATAATTATATTGACATAAATTAAATAAATTTATATCAATTTTAAATTTGAATACGTTTGGAATTATTTTTTAAAAAATAAGTCGATATTAATTTTATAATTTGAAAATAAAGATGAGTTGGATAATAATTGATGAGTCATTCACTTAAGCGAGGGTGTGAAATGTCCTTTTGCATACATAAAGAACGGTCTTTTGATTTCTCATAAATCGATTTAAAAAATCCTATATGTAGATTGAAATAGAGAATTAAATAAGGATAAGGAAACTGTTGGATAATAATTTGTTGATATATTCTTCAAAATTGGGGATAGAAAGTCCATTGGGAAAACTGTTGCGAATGCTTCTTAGGAGCATTCACATTAGTTCATTATCTCTATCCTATTATGTGGTGATGTTGACTCATTCTGCAATACATCATTTATTCCAAAATTCATCCAAAACCCTTGTCTTAATCCATGCACATGAATACCTACTTGTACATTATAAATAGAGCAATTAGGTTAAGTCCTAAGAGCTTATTTCCATCACTTGACAACTCTTGTTTTCTTCATTATCATAGAGAAAAATAAACCTCTTCAAGCTCAAAGTTACCTTAAAATGTCATTAGGTCAATGGTTTTCATACCTTTCATGCCTTTCTCTCTTCATGGGAGTGGCAATAGCAAATAACAGAGTATATCGTCCGACCTACAACATGGAATCAAGTCAAATTTTTCAAACAATCTATGTTGATCCATCCGGCCATGGAAATTTCTCCAATATTCAATCGGCCATCGACTCCGTTCCGTCAAACAACAAGAACTGGATTTGTATTTACATCCGTGCTGGCACTTACCAGTAATGCTTAATGAATTTAATAGCTTTATAAACTCTATGATCAACTATTTTGTTGTAGTTTTATTCTATTAGTTAACGTGTTTATTTATTTATTTTCTTAAGAGTGGGAGGCATCCGGTTATCATGAAGTTAATTTCATGGTAAGTTGATCAATTGATCAATACAATGTTGACACGTAGAGAGCGAGATCAACTCCCGCCTGTGTGTTGACATTGTATTGGTCAATTAATCAAAGTTAACTTCATGCTAATCACTCGCGAACAGGAGATACATGATTACTCATATTTTATTTTTTATGTTATGCAGGGAACAAGTTAAGATCCCTTTCGACAAGCCTCTCATATATCTCCAAGGAGAAGGAGAGGCAAAAACTAGTATTGTTTGGAATGCTAGTGAGTCGATTTCAACAAGTGCTAATTTTAGTGTTTCTGCTGATAATATTGTTGCTAAAGACCTTACATTTGTGGTATGAAAAAGAAAAATCTTTATTCATTTATGTTTTTTCTTAAATTCACATGGAAGATTAATCACCACAACTAAATAAGTATTAATTTTATTGTGGTTGTTTAACAAATAATATTAATTTCTTTCTTTTTCCTTTTTAATGTATTAGACATAATATAGTTATATCCACATAAAATATTTTTTTCTCTTATTGATAATATCATAACAATAATTATATTATTAGTACGACTTTCAAGTGTCTTTAGAATAAATTAATGTAAAGTACTATCGCTAAGCGTGTGTTTTCTAACAAATAACTCTATGTTGTTGCTAGTAATAACATTATTTTGTACAAATAACATTGTTATTAATAAATTTATGATGTATAATTCATTATTTTTATTTATTTTATTGTGTGAAATAAACATATGTCTTTCTCTCCAGAATTCATACAACTCTCCGGCCCACCCAGAAAACCCTAGGAAGCAGGCAGTGGCAGGCAGGATTAAAGGAGATAAATGTAGCTTCTATCAATGCTCTTTTGTGGGATTACAAGACACATTGTGGGATGATCAAGGTCGACACTACTTTTATCGTTCAACTATTGTTGGGGCTGTTGATTTCATCTTTGGTGCTGGCCAATCTATTTATGTAACAATTATATATATATATATATATATATATATATATATATATATATATATATATATATACACATACATATATATCTATATTTACAAGTTAAAAAATAATAATTGTAAGGAAAAGAAAGGATTATAAAGTTTATAGAGCGGCTGGTGTTGATCGAGTAAAATGATGTTGTTAGTGTAATAAGTTTTGTTTTTTTTGTTAAATAAATTATAAAGAAAGAATATGACAACATCATTTTTTTCTCGATGGTTCATAATATTTTGTACTCTCCTTTAATAGAACATATATTTTTGATATAGATTCTTTAATTTCTCCGAATGTAAAATGACATGTTTTGTATATTAAGACTTGGTACTAAAAAAGGCCCTATTTTTAGAGGATTACTTTTATTTAACCTTTAAACAATAAAACATATTATTGACTTATTTAGGTCATCTGTCTTGTACAAAACAGTAGAACATTTTTTTTCCAATGGAATTTATAATTTTGTAGAAAATATTTTTTATTTATTTATGTGTACTAATAAAATAATACAATAATATAATAAATTAATTGTATATGCATGCAGAGATGCACCATATCAGTATCAGCAGGATCTCTAAACGGGGTGACCGGATTTATTACGGCACAGGAAGAACTAACCCGGCCGACACGAACGGATTTGTGTTTAAGGAGTGTAATGTGACCGGAACTGGAAAGGTCTTTTTGGGAAGACCATGGAGAGATTTTGCTAGGGTTTTATACTTCAACTCTAATTTGTCTGACATTATTGTTCCCCGAGGATGGGATCCTTGGAATTCTGTTAACCTTGAGTAATTTCTCTCACCATATTATTTTTGGGAATCAATATTTCCACGAGTGAAAGTGTTATTTTCACAAGTTACTTTCTCTCGCGTGAAGTGGATCTCATTACTTATTCATATGATCTCATTGAACTTGTGAAATTATTAAATTTACTTGTAAAATATCAATTCCCTATTTTTTTGTAGTCTCCATTCATGGTAAAGTAAATATTTATGTATTATTATGGTTGCGTGTATAGAAACCAAATAACATTTGCCGAGCATGGATGCTCTGGAGCCGGATCTGACACTCGAATGCGCGTTAGGTGGGAAAAGAATTTGAGCGACCATGAATTGCAGCATCTGACCAGTATTTCTTTCATTGACAATGAAGGTTGGATTAGTCTCCAACCTATCCAGATGTTGGCTTGATCCTAATTACTGGCTAGAACATTTTCGGGTTATTGTGTTAATTACTACAAATATCTACTAGCTTAGTTTTTAAGTTAAGAACAAAATATTGGTCTTTTAGCTGGAAATGGTAGGAGAATGAAATGCAAAATTACAAGTGTAATAAGAACGCTATTTAATGGAAATGGACTTAATTTATCAGTCTTGTTATTTATTTATTTGTATCATTTAACTCATTTTGTGGGTGAATTATAGCAAGTAGTTAGAATATAATTTGA
>CM035160.1:54104307-54246807 GCA_020205615.1 Panax quinquefolius
AGCTCCATTCCAGGTTAGCTCAGAGGGTCTTCAAGGATAGGCTTGGACATATAAGAACCTTATCAGACTCATCTCTGAATAGTCCTTAGCCTTCTGCTGGTTGAGTCCTATTGAATGAAGTCTTCTGCTTCAGCATTCCTTAGTGTGGTCAGATTGACCAAGTACCTGCAGGTTTAAGTATATTTCTATTTTTGGTCCCCATTGTTGAATGGGTCCTGCTAAGTTAGTTTTATAAACCCCTATTCCTCTTAACTGGATAATTATCATGTTTATCACCAACTGACATATTCATGCATGCAACTAACTTGAGATAATACATTTTTGAGATGCATGATGGTGAGTGTGTGTAGGATTTGACAATTAATGACACACTCTTTATCTATGATGGTTTCATCATTTACTGGGTTATGTTCACAATGTTTAAGTGTTCATAGAGTGTGAATCAACTCTACGATTTATGAGTATCTAGTTGATTCATTGAGGTGATCAGTTTCTACAAATCAACAAGATCCTCTTGCAGAACTGATCATGCTCTGTGTGTTGTTAAACACTTAGAACATAGGCTTGTACATACATACTAGCACTCCAGCAATGATTACTTAACATAAAGTTCATTTGGTCTGTGATACTCTTATGATCTATTTCAGATTTTCTTCAAGATTTCATGTTCAGCCTAAAACTTGGTTAAAGAGAAAGTTTGTAGACATTTGAATTTTCCATCTTCAGACTACTTTCTCTCTTCACCTTTTTAGGTAGATTATGACTTCTTGACAGAATACTGTCATAGTTCATAGGATGGTGCAAATATGATGTATACATTAATAATGGTGAGGAACCGTACCATTTTACTGTCAGTTTCTTAACAATCATTTACCTTAGATATACTGAGTTCGGTATTGATGTGTATAACTTTTACTTTTGCTCCTTTCAGCTTAATGCTCTTGTTGGCCTTTCATCAATCAGTCGTGGTCTTGAAGATGTAGATCAAGAGAATCGTAGCATTAAGATCTTTGACATCTTTGAGTTTATAAAGATAGTACCCAGTTGTTGGTTGGTCACTCATAAGTTTGAGAAGATCTTCTTTCTCCTCTCGATCAGCATTTCTTAGTCTACGCGTGACCTCTTCATCTTTCGGGATGATGAATGCTTTACTCTTTGTCACCGATGTCTCTTGCTCTCTTTCTCTCTCGTCGATCTTCTTCGATCTACAAGATCGATTTTGTAGGCTAGGATTGGTCTTGTTGATATATAAAGAATCGAGGATATGGACCAATCTGAAAGCGACTTCAGATGTATACACATTTTTACCTATACACAATATTTCCAACGTGTGAGCTCTTACGCATATAACAAGTTACTTACTACTAAACTAAGTTTAGAACAATGTTAGTGCTCGGGATCGGACTCAAAGCGATTAGCTTTTGAATATAGCATGAAAACCTCCTCTGATACCAATTGTTAGTTCTCAGAGGGAATAATAGATCTAAAAAGGGGGGGTTGAATAGATCCTTTTATTTTAAAATACTTTTACGGTTTATGTTGTATTGTTCATATTTAAGTATATGACAAACATAAGAATCTTTTTTTCACACATGTGGAATAAGTAAAAGATTCCCTTCATTGATATATTCATAATCATATATACATTGTTCGTTGGGTTAGTTTAGTTGTAGCGGTTAGAACATACATGGCGTTATAGCGCTTATAGACATAATGTAAAAAGACACAAGGGTTTTAAGTGGTTCGGAGACTCAAGCTCTTAATCCACTCTTCCGCTTTCAACTAGCGAGATTTCCACCAGGAAGCGCGGCACACGAATCTCTACGATTCCTTCAAGGCCGCTGCAGCCTTGGGACTTGATTCACTAAGAACTCTTCAAGGCCAGCAGCCTTGGGACTTCTCTAGTTTCCTAGGAACTCTTCAAGCCCAGCAGGTTTGGAACTTCATTTAGTCCCTTTGGACAATGACCCTTTGGCCCTGCTTTGTTTAGTCCCTCCGGACAAGGACCCTTTGGCCCTGCTTTGTTTAGTCCCTCTGGACAAGGACCCCTCAGGCCCTGGCTTTGTTGAGTTGTTTGATTGTTGTTGTTGGAGTCGGTGCTGAGCTGCTAAGATGTCTTCATGCTCTGAACATCTTCTATCCTTAGCAGCTTGGCTTGATCATCCTTGAAGAGAAGTTGAGTGTTGCATGATGCTCAGCTTCTTAGGTTTCTCAACTACTCCGGATGACCCCTTGATGAACTTCCTTGAAGATCATTCTTCTTGGTACTTGATGGCTGCACATGAGAAGCTTCTAAGATGAGTGTAAGCTCTTCTATAAGGTACTTAGAAGCTTTCTCATGCTTGACACCAAGATGGCTTTTGTGATCTCCCTTCTTGCTACTTGATGCCTTCTCATGATGGACTTGCTAAGATGACTGTAGGCTCTTCTCTATTGTACTTAGAGTCTTCCCATGATGGACATCCAGATGGCATGATGCTCTTCTTTCTCTCGGCAGTTCAGAACACTCTTCATGTAGTAGAACTCTCACTTCTACATAGTAGAACTCACACTTCTACTTCTTGCTTGATCTGACTTCTGAGTGTTCTTGGTGGATCATAGAGTGAGCCTTCGGACTCACTATCACTCGGTTGGATCAGTCCACTTTTTCTCCAAAATGCACAACTCCAGCAACCTTTGATCTTTGAAGTTCTTTCTCATTTATACTTCTTCCCAATCCTTCCGTTGGAAAGTAACCGTTGAAGGCTATTCAAATATCTTCACAGATCTCAAGTTGCTTGAGGTAGACTGCTTGATGTGACTTATCATACTTTTTCTGACGCTGCAGTCTATTGTTTCACCTACCCTGTCAGATGTATCACTTTAATGTCTTGGGCAGGTCGAAGACTTTATTACCTCTTTCTAATTCTTCGATCAGAGGTTGTCCTATTGCATCGATGCTCTCAATAGGCACTTATCCGAATATTACCCTTCAGATTGAACCTTTGCCAATGCTTCAGTCTTTAGTTATTCGGACTCTACGATTCTGATGCACGTCTTAAAGGACCTGATCGTAGTGTCTTGTTGATTGTTGCTCGGTGACTAGAAGAGTTAACACTACGATCTTGAAGAGTGTTGATTGGATCTTCAATGTAGAACACCTCTTCCTTGTATTGTGCAGTGCTTCAATACTTCTGTTTGTTTAGACTGTTCTCAAATACTGATGGCCTAATTCCTTACTCTGGTCCCCTTCTGAATATCAAGACACTTCAAATTTGTGGCGCGTCCAGCTTGCTTTCTCCTGGTGATCTTTCAATCACTTATCATCAATGAACTGACCCTACACTTAATCACTTTAGCCTTGCTCTTCAGAATCTGACCAGTATCTCGGTTTACCTTCCATCAGTTCTTTCTTCGTCTGACAAACACTACGATCTTGGTTGTTTCCAAGATCATTGTCTTTTGTTCTCTTGACAGCAACTTCATTAGCTGACTTTTCCTTAGTCAGCTGTTGAAGTCTTCTTTGAATCATCTTGTGGAAGACTTCATCATGAATGGCCTTTCAACTCAATCTTGATGCTGATTGGATTGGTGCTTAGTTCTTCTGCTAGCCTGCATGCCATTCGTTGAGTGCTCTCGGTTTCCTTCTTTGTGGATTGCATCTTTGCAGTGCCAACCAGAGGCTTCGTTCCTTTGGATATTCTGGGAGTGCTCATTCATTGAGAACCGTATCTACTCTACGATTCTGACTTAGCATTGTGAGCACTTTTGTTGGAGTCATAGTTACGCGACTCTACGATTGACTTCTTTTTGTGAGACACACTACGATCCCGAGATCAGATCTTGCCACTCTATAATTTCTGCCTTGTGCTTGTTGTCTTCATCTGATCTTGCTCGACTACGATCTCTGCCTTTACTTAATGAACTCTACGAACTCAGAGTGTAGTCTACGATCCTTGACTTGACTTTGAGCGATCGTTCGCTCTACTGGCGGCGCAGTTGTCTCTCACGATTCGAGCATGACATCCTCAGCACACTACGATCCCGAGGAAGCTCTTCTCGACACACTACGATCCTTCTTCGTTTCCCCTGGAAGTCTACGAACTCCAAGATCTCACTATCTTGCATACTCATATTCTGCCTCGATAGCTCCCGAGTTAACTTTGACTCTCCTGGCAGACTACGACTTCTGGTGCAGTACTCGACGATCAGACAAGCCTATCTATTACAACATAAGATCAACCTAACAAGCTTGATCTTTCTATTTTATAGTCCTTGTACATCATTTCTTTTTAAGGACTTTACAAAGTTGTTTTGCTTTATGTAGGATCAACCTAACATATTTGATCAATTCATTCTAAGTCCTTGTACATATATTTCTATTATCTATCAGAGGACTTTACAGCTTTTCTTAATGCAATCATACTTGTATATTATTCATTCATATACATATATATCATAATCAAATCATATATAAATAGGAATAGCATTCTCATGCTTATTCCTGACACAAATATTCTTGGCCCGTAGTGCTTGTATAATTGTGGTCGTGATACTAAAGAATATCCTTGGCCGTAGTACAGGGGTGATTCGATGATGTGGATTATTTATTGTCGAGTCCCAATGATAAAAGTGATGAAAACCTTCTAAATCATAAAAGATAGTAGATTTTATTCTCTACTTGACTCTTTTAATGGATTGCTTGTTCCGCTGCAGTTAAACTTGATGGTTGTTATATTGTATGAGTTTAACACTGTTGAAGGCTAACGATAATATATTCTGCATTATCTTAGTCATAATATTTCCTACTGGGCTAGTTAAGCTCACCCTTTTACTTTTATTGTTCTCTTCAGGAAATGAGAACGTAGCAGGGACTAGTCGGGGAACGGAGTGACGGACCAGATGATTGCATTAGTAGTCCTCACTATTCAGTGAAATAGTGGAAAATAAATGTAATAATATTGAATTTGAGTTTGTATATTGTCTAGATGACAATATTTGTATTAAAACTCACAGCTTATATTTTGTCTTACTTTACACGACAGTTGTATAATTAAGTTGTATTTGTATTCTGTACCATGTATTTGACGACTCAGAATAGGTGATGTATACCTATTTTGGGGGCTTCACGATTAGTATCAAAGCTTAGGGATATGATCCACGGCTAAGATGTAGACTAGAACTAGGAGGGAGAGGCGGGAATTCCTTCGCTAGTATGACCTACCTAAGTTTATTTGGTATTTAATTGGTTGGTCGAGTATATGGATAATATGTTGCATGTCAATTAACCCTTGTTTTGTGGCGGATTTGAAAATGGCATCCGAGAATATTGAGAATAGCAATGGAGCACAAAAGACCGTTGAGTCTCCACAGATCAACAATCGTAATAATGTGCATCGAAGGCGACAATCCTCATGCAAACAACAACATCGACCAAATGATGAGCGATGGAATGTTCAGAGGCTTTATGCAATTCATGCAACATCAAAGTAGAAACGGCTCTGTCCAAAATGTAGGTGGGAACACTCTTGGAAACTCTTGGACTGATTCCGCTAAATAGTTCAAGGAGCTAGGACCAATTGGAGTTTATTGGAGAGCCAAAACCACTTAAGGTGAAGCATGGATAAAGCGAGATCACCAAGATATTTGATGTCTTGGGATGCTCAAGAGTAAAGGTTCCTTCGCCACCTTCATGTTGCATGAAAGAGGCGGATTCTTGGTGGGAATCTGTAAAACATACCCAGCCTGATGCACTCAAGATGTCTTGGGAGAAGTTCCAAGAGCTATTCAACGACAAGTACTTTCCCGAAAGTATTCGTCACATGAAAGAGGTGGAGTTTATCAAGTTGGAGAAAACAATATGACCAGAGTCATGATACGAGGCTAAATTTGCGGAGTTATCCGGTTTGCATCCCATTTGGTCGATAATGAGGAACGAATGACGCGAATGTTTTAAGAGGCTTGAAAGCAGGAGATACGTCAATATCTTATTTCTCATAAATTGTGTTTGTATTAGGATGTTGTAAATAGGGCTCGATTATTGGAGTGCGATAACGAGTCAACACAACCAAGAGAAAGCAAAGAAAGCAGAATGAAAATACAAGTGGTAATGATCATAAAACGGTGACAACAAGCGTGGAGGAATCAACATGCCGAGAAATGGTAACCACGCCGGTGGTAATCATAGCCAAGACAATAAAATGGACATTTCAAGAAAAGAAGATTCAACAATGATGGAAAGACGTCAAAGACCAAAGACTCGTTGTTAAGGAAGGAGAACGACCACCTATCATATGCTTCAAATGCGGAGGGAGGACACATCGCCTAAAGCGCTCGATGTAGCCCAAAGTATGTTATAATTGTGGAAGGAAGGTCACTTAGCTCGATTTTGTCATTCACCGAAGACAAATTCAACTAGGATGGAGACACCAAAGGTCGTCCCAGAAAAGTCAAAGCCGGTAGTGCATGGGAGAGCGTTTGTTGTAACCTCCCAGAAAGCAAGGAACCCGAACGAGGTTATCACGGGTAAGCTTATCATAAACTCTAGCGAAGTCTATACCTTATTTGATACCGGTTCTACCCATTCTTTTATTTCTCCTACTTGCGCTCAACGTTTAAATTTGACTCCGGAGAAATTAGACTTTGATTTATCTGTGGAAACTCCATTAGGAGAAACCTTCATTACATCCACTATTTATAAGTCTTGTTTGATTCAAATCGGTAACCGCACGTTACTTGTCGATCTTATCTCCTTAAAAATACTTGCATTTGACGTGATTCTAGGGATTGATTGGTTAACTACTCATCATGCTAAAATTGATTGTTTTCGTAAGGTTGTTAGCTTTCATATTCCTAATAAACCTATTATGCGAATTCAAGTGACCAAACCATTAATATCAATCACCGTCATCTCAAGCCATAAAGCTATTCGTTTATTAAAAAACGGATGTCAAGCTTTCTTAGCTCATATCACGGATTTAAACAAAAATACATCAGATTTGAAGGATATTTCTATTGTTAATAAATTTCCTGACGTATTCCCTGAAGAACTTCCTGGCCTACCCCAGGCGTGAAGTTGAATTTTGTATCGACCTTGAACCCCAGACAAAACCCATTTCCAAAGCCCCATATCGAATGGCTCTATTGAACTCGAGGAGTTAAAGACACAATTTCGTGAATTGTTAGACATTGGTTTCATTCGGCCCCAAGACGTCTCCTTAGGGTGCTCATGTTCTATTCATGAAGAAGAAAGATGGGAGTATGCGACTTTGTATTGATTATCGGGAGTTGAATCATGTCACCATCAAAAATAGGTACCCATTGCCACGTATTGATGACTGTTTGATCAATAATAAGGAGCACAATTTTTTCAAAGATCGATCTTAGATTCTAGATATCATCATTTGAAGGTTAAAAGCGAGGATATTCCAAAGCGCGCTTGAGAACTCGGTACGGGCATTATAAATTCTTAGTCATGTCTTTTGGATTGACTAATGCTCCTGCTGCCTTCATGGATATGATGAATCGTGTATTCAAGGAATATTTGGATCATTTTATGGTCGTCTTTATTGATGATATCCTCATATATTCCAAAAGCCGTGCAGATCATGAGCAACACTTTAGGTTGATATTATAAAACTTCATGAAAACAAGCTTTATGCCAAGTTGAAGAAATGCGAGTTCTGGCTTGAGGAAGTAGCATTCCTTGGGCACGTGATATCAAGTTCTGGAATATCTCATTGACCCAACAAAGATTGAAGCTATTCAAAGGTGGAGCAACCTAAATCGATGAGAAAGTACATAGCTTTCTCGGATTAGCTGGTTATTATCGGAGATTCGTGGAAAGATTTTCTCAAATCGCTACTCCATTAACTCAGCTGACTCGAAAAGATACAAAGTTTTGTTAGAGTGAGGAATGTGAGAAGAGTTTTCAAGAACTCAAGAGGAGACTCATTTCAGCACCTGTTCTGACAATACCATCTGGCTCGGAGGGATTTGTCATCTACAGTGATGCTTCAGGTAAAGGGTTAGGATGTGTTCTCATGTAATATGGGAAAGTCATAGCCTATGCCTCACGACAACTCAAAGAATATGAGAGGAATTACCCTACTCATGATCTAGAGTTGGCAGCTGTCGTTTTTGCGCTTAAGATTTGGAGGCATTACCTGTATGGAGAGAAGGTGGAGATCTACACGGGTCATAAAAGCCTCAAATATTTCTTCACCCAAAAGAAACTCAACATGCGATAACGACGTTGGCTTGAACTATTGAAAGATTATGATCATACCATCCAATACCATCCTGGAAATGCGAACGTGGTAGCCAAGTGAATCGAAGCGAGTAGAAGATCATACGCTGCACGAGTGAAATATTGTCAACGCAAAGACCCATTTTGTATGACTTGCAAAGGATGGAGTTAGAGATAAAGACTCCAGGGACCCACATGATGATGGCAAACATACGAGTAGAACCGACTTTAATCGATAAAGTTAAAACTGCTCAAGCTACAGACCTGGAGCTAATGCGTATGAAGAAGAAAGTGCAAGAAGGTGCTATGCCGGAAGCAAGAATCGATGAGGAAGGAATACTTCAAGTCAACTCCAGGCTTTGTGTTCCTAACAACCTTGATTTAAAGTATAAAATCATGATGGAGGCGCACAACACATCGTTTGCAATCCATCCTAGGAGTACCAAAATGTATCGTGATCTTAGACATACATTTTGGTGGAGCAACATGAAGAGAGAGATAACAAAGTTTATCGGAAGGTGTTTAACTTGTCAACGAGTCAAGGCGGAGCATCAAGTACCAAAAGGTCCATTGCAACCACTTGAAATTCCAGAATGGAAGTGGGAACACATTACTATGGATTTCGTTACTGGTCTTCCCAAGGTTTCTCAAGGTATAAATGCAATTTGGGTCATTGTTGATAGATTGACCAAGTCTGCTCATTTTTTACCTATACGAGAAACTTATACACTTGAACGTCTTGCTCGTATGTACATAAACGAGATTGTAAGACTTCATGGTATGCCAGTATCCATAGTTTCTGATTGAGACCCAAGATTCACTTCAAGATTTTGGGTTAGTTTGCAAAAAACTATGGGAACGAATTTATGATTTAGCTCGGCATATCATCCTCAAACGGACGGGCAGTCGGAGAGGACCATTCAAACTCTTGAAGATCTATTAAGACTCTGTGTCCTTGACTTCAAGGGAAGTTGGGATAAGTTCCTACCATTGGTGGAGTTTTCCTACAACAACAGTTATCAAACAAGTATTGGCATGGCTCCATTTGAGGCGTTGTATGGAAGAAAGTGTCGTTCTCCAGTATGCTGGGATGAGGTGGGTGAAGCAACGTTGTTGGGACCGGAGTTGGTACGTATGACTACGGAAAAGATTCAAACGATCCGACAACGTATAAAAACTTCACAAGATCGACAAAAGAGTTATGTTGATCTTTATCGAAAGGACGTGGAATTCAATATTGGAGATCATGTGTTATTACGTGTTGCTCCATGGAAGGGAGTTACGAAATTTGGAAAGAGAGGAAAGCTCAACCCTTGATTCATTGGCCCATTTTTAATCCTCGATCGAGTAGGAACTGTTGCGTATAGACTCGCTTTACCGCCATGTATGTCTCGTGTTCATAACGTTTTTCACATATCTATGTTACATGTTACGTAAATATGTGAAAGACCCGAACCACATTATTGAATTAGAACCAGACGAGATAGAGGAAGATTTAACGTATGAAGAGTTACCTGTTAAAATCTTGGATAAAAAGGATCATATTCTACGCTCCAAGGTTATACCTCAAGTCAAAGTTTTATGAAGAAACCACGATGTGGAAGAAATGACCTGGGAGTTAGAATCTGAGATGAAATCAAGATATCCTTACCTCTTCGACATACCAGGTACGCACCCTAATTTCGAGGACAAAATTTCATAAGAAGAGGAGGTTGTAAGACCCCAACTTTTTGAATAAAGATTAAATTTTCTCGAAATATATTTTTGAATATTATGGTGTGGATTTGATAAAATGTTATAGTTGTGGGTAATATTTATAAATTTTACAAAGTACGCAAGTTGTTATATAATATTCAATTGGTCGGGAAATATTCGTTTTAACGGGGAATATTCGTACAACGACACAATCATTGGTGGACCCCCACAACGGAATTATTGTCGGATTGAGAAAATGACAAAAATACTTTATGAAAATAACGGCGAAAGTTTTACCGTTAACTATTGAACTACCCGGTAGTAAAAGTACAGTAATACGTGTGGTTGCATAGTAGCACACGGTATTAATTATTGATGCTTACGTGAGAAGTCACTCAGTTATACTCAATTATTGCTCACGATAATTAAGATCATATCATCTCTATATTATTGATTCGATTATTGTCATAGTATCATCCGTGCATAATATGTTATTTTATTAAATCAATAATTGAGACAACAAAGTTATTCATATTATTAAATTGTAATATTTATAATGTAAAGAAGTTCTGTCAAGGAGAGGTTTGGTCACCTAATTGAAAGTAGTATGCACACAAGCCAATCATGTTTGATGATAAAGCATATACTTTGTAACAATCTTATTCATTTATTAATAAAAAGTATTAATTTATTAAAGGCTTTTAATTATCTACATGATGCTGTTTTATAATATGTGATAAACCCATAGTTTTAAGCAATGCTTTTAGAATAATGATGATGATCATTCTAATGAGATCTAAATTCTTAGAAAGCTTAAAACTAAAATAGTTCCCAATCATTGGATTACTAAATTGGGGATTAGTGAATCGGATAGATTGGTACATACGTTGCTTGCTTCATTGGATGAGGATGATTGATCTCATGATCATTTGTGTGGAGACACTAAAGCAAGTATGTAGGTGCTTATTAGAGAATAAGTTCATTGAACATTGGCTCGCTAAGGAATACCTAATGGAGTTTTATTTGCTGTCAATAGGAATTTCAGAGTGATAGTAGTACAAGTGATCCTTGGACTTGAGATCATCATAGTATCTTGTGTATGATGAGTTATACTTTGACTTATTCCTTAAGACCCTTAGGGTATATCAAAGGGTATGCTTGGGTATAATAAGTTGTATATGGAGATAATGTATGATCAATAAAGAATCTACCACTTCTAATAAAAGAAGAGAAATGTCCTATGTGATTCGATAAATGACAACCCAGTAGTCCTTGGCCAAGGCAGAATGAAATTAGAAAGGAGTTTCTAATTTGCATTATTTGGAGTTGTGCATTTAAGGATCGAAATACATATAATTAAATAAAATAAGACTTGACAGTAATTCCATGTCTTATATTTAATTGAGACATTGTATGGTGGAAGGATTGAATTGTATGGTGGAAGGATTGAATTGTACGGTAACTATTTACTCAAAGGTTCTTTAATGATTAATGTTGAAATCTATATTATCTGGAAAGTCGTTGATCGCTAGGGAGGCTTATCCCTATTGGAGAATAAATATTATTTATTTAAATAAATTAATTGTTTAATTTATTTATTTAAATAAGATTAGAATTATTCTAATTGATTTATTTACAATGGGTTTAATATGGAGAACCTAAAAGGTCACACCTTAAAAGGAAGAATAATTATTTAAGAAGTTAATGGCATAATCGTAATATATATGTTATGTATATTTAATTTAATCTATGGTGATAAAATAAATTAAATAGCTTAATATTTATTATTTAATATTTTAGAAATATTAAATATAAATTAATAAGAGAGTCTTATTAATATTATAACAATTATTATTATTTTAATTTCTAAAAGAGTTTAGGAATTAATTTAATATAAGTACTCTCATTTATTCCTAATTGGATTAGGAAGGAAAATTAGTTAAAGGAGTTTAATTAATTATCCCTAATAAGATTAGGGAGCTTAATTAATTAAAAAGAATTAATTAATTAAAACCCAATTCCTTAATTGTTAAGGTGGGTTGCCCACATCTATAAATAAGAGGAGTCTTATTATGGGTGGTATGGGTTGTTGACTTTTACAACATAATAATTCCAATTTGTTGGAGAGTACCCTTTTACTATAGAGATAGGAAAAACTAGGGTTTGAGCCATAAACACCCATCTTCTTGAATTCCTATTCTTCCTTGGTGGATCACCTCTAGAGGCTAAACACATGGGTGGCTAACATTGATCAAAGGAAGGAACAAAACCCCGGTGGATTCAAGTTGAACGCGAAAGGATTTGGAGGTGAACTTGTACCTGAGGAAGCTCGATCTTCAAGGGTATGATTTTATTCTTTATCTTTTCGTTTAATTAATAATTGTGCATAAAGGGTGATCCGGGTATATGGTTTGTAAATTTTTTAAACTCTGATTTTACACGCTTCCGCACTTTTTATGCAATTTGATTGCACACATGAATATTACAAACCTAACACTAATTGCGCGCCAATAGGGAGAAATCCTTATTGGAAAGCACCCTCTTTCCTGGGAACGACCTGGTTGATAAATATTGTGAGTTATATTATTAATGATGAATGTTATTAAAATTGAAGTTGTGTTCGGAGTTGAATTTGGAGACGCGGACGTGATATTTGAGTCCGGAATGATAAAATTAGTAAAAATAGTCTATAAACACAAAATTTTCCGAAATTCACTATTTGGTCAAAAAGTCAACAGTTGACTTTTTCGGGAAAAGTCAAACTTTGAAATTTCAAAATTTATATTTTTGATAAAAATGGTTTCATTGTGTTGGAATTATTTGTGTAAGTGAAAATCGACAATTATTTCGATAATAATTAATGTCTGGAGGTTATATTGATTAATCGAAGTATTTAACAGGATAAATGAGCAATTGATTGCTATTATTTCACATGATTATAACTATTTGTTCACATGTGTATACAATTGTTTCACATTCTTGTTACTATTAGGGGAGTTGGTGCAAGATTGATAATACTTGCATGACTAAGTTAAAAATTGAGGTATAGATGGAGGTACTATACTGTAATTCGTATTTTCACATGTCTAGAACTATTGATTCACATAATTTACTATTGATTCACATTATTACTATTAGGGGAGGTGGTGCAAGTTTGATAATACTTGCATGACTAAATTAAAAATGAAAGAAAAGTTGGAGGTATCAGATCGTAATTTTCGAGCCCAAGCGCGGCAATTATCGAAACTATATTTTCCTATAAATAGAAGCTCATTTTTCCTTCATTTCTCACCAATTCACAAAAGCTTTAGAGCGATTATTATAGAGAGAAATTATAGAGAGAAAGAAGAAGAGAAGTCTGCTACCTCACTATTCCAGTATTCAGTTTTTCCAAGGTAGAGAGTATTATTTCTTTCTTATCCATGAAGAGAACTTCTGTTATTCCATTCTTTATTATTTTGTTGGAATAACCTATATACGCGGGCTACCCTATACTTGGTGAAATTCTTCTGTTGTTCCATTCTTTATCATTCTGTTGGAACATCCTGTCTGTGCGTTCTACTTAAGGACTGGTTCCGTCTTTATTATTCGTTGAATATCACGTTCAGACGTTTTTTTCTGGGACTGATTCCGTCTTTATTATTCTGTTGGAATATCTTGTCTGTGCGTTTTACGTCGGACCTGATTCCATCTTTATTATTGATTCCGTCTTTATTATTTTGTTGAAATATATCACATGCATGCGTTTTTACTTGGGACCGATTCCGTTATTTATTATTCTGTTGGAATAACTTTTGCTGTGCGGACCTATCGCATGTCCGGTGATTTCTTTTGTTATTCCATTCCTTATTATACTCGGTTGGTTAAAGTTTTGACTTCTATACTCCATGAAATTAGTGGAATATCCTTGATATTTCGCTTCCTCCAAAGATATCTTTTCATGGAAATATTCTTCCGAGCATTCTTGAATTTTACTCTACAAAGCAAAGATCATGTTGACAATTTGGACGTTATTAGTTTCTCGGATAAATTAATTTTTAAACTTGTTTTATTGAATTCTTATATCATTGTCATCATCCTCATGTTTATATTTTGTTGAAAGTCATCTGTGGCCTATAGTGCATAGATGGACTTGGTATGATTATGATCGTGGATTATTGATTGTAATCATGACCGTAATGTTACAAATGATGTGGAAAAAGTCCTCATTGGCCCGTAGTAGAGCATTGATGGACGATTGTTGGCATGATCATGACCATTATTGAATACACAAATATTCTTGACCCGTAGTGCATGGATAATTGTGGTCGTGATACTAAAGAATATCTTTGGTAGTAGTGTAGGGGTGATTCGATGATGTGGATTATTTATTGTCGAGTCCCAATGATAAAAGTGATGAAAAACCTTCTAAATCATAAAAGATAGTAGATTTTATTCTCTACTTGACTCTTTTAATGGATTGTTTGTTCATTACCGCAGCTTAAACTTGATGGTTGTTATATTGTATCGGGTTTAACATTGTTGAAGGCTAACGATAATATATTCTACATTATCTTAGTCATAATATTTCCTACCCCAAGGCTAGTTGAGCTCACCCTTTTACTTTTATTGTTCTCTTTGAAATGAGAACGTAGCGAGGACTAGTCGGGAAGCGGAGTGACGGACGGATGATAGCATTAGTAGTCCTCACTATTCGGTGAAATAGTGGAAAATAAATGTAATAATATTGAATTTGAGTTTGTATATTATCTGACGCGACAATATTTGTATTAAAACTCACGACTTATGTTTTGTCGTACTTTACACGACAGTTGTATAATTAAGTTGTATTTGTATTATTTACCATGTATTTGATGACTTAGAATAGGTGATGTATACCTATTTTGGGGGCGTCACAATGTATACCTATTTTGGGGTCGTCACATAGAAGGCGACGTTCCATATTCCAAATATCTTTGAACATTACAAATTAATATAATATCTTTGAGGGATTTGTTATTATTAGTCTCATCTTATTTAGCGCGCATGTACATATATATATAAAATACGTGTCATATTATTAAACATGCGAATATATATATATATATATATATATATATATAATACTAGCATGCATACTATAGAATATGCTTAAATATGAATTACTACCCTGAACTATATGTCATATTCCACTTCGGTGATCAAAGTTTTAATTTTGTCAATTAGATGATTGAACTATCATTTTTTTTCAATTTTTTCAATTGAGGCTGCCACGTCAGAAATTGCTGACGTGACTCTTTGGGCAGGCCATTGTTTAGCTGATGTGTAATTAAAAAAGTGTATTTTAATGTTTAATTATACAATTATTGTATATGAAAGGGAAAATTTGTCAAATACTTAATTAAACCAATTTATAAATAAAAAAAAGCCTATGGGAATCCAAATCAAACATGTCGAGAGTTCCAAAGTCTCTGTTGAAAAAAGTAGCCGATTTAGAACCTCCATGAAATCGATGATGGGGATTTTTGTGGTCGGAGGAGAGAGAAAAGGGGGCGGAAGAGGTGAAAATCGATAATAGGTGATCGTCATACAAAAAATTTGCCATTTTACCTCTCTCAAAGCTTTCCATTTCTTCTCCGACTACAAAGAGAGATCCATATGCAGAACGCAACCACACCCCATTCCCCATATCATCATTCGCCTTCAAGAGAAAACACAAAAGGAAAAGAACGGGATAAAGAGAGATCTCGACTTTTCGGATGGAAGTGAGTTTACTTATGTTTTGTTGTAGTAGTAGTGGTTAATCGCAGTGGGGAACATGGTTGGTTGCTGGTGATGATTGTGGAGAAAAACAGGAGTAGCAAAGTAACTCTCGCTTAAGCAATCACAGTTGAAACCTAAAACATCTTCTTCATGTGGAAATAATCCATTTTGTATTGCTGATTATTGAACTAAAAGACTAAAAGACCATCCATTTCATATTTCTGGATTGCCGAATGCCCCCATTTCTTGTTTAAAATCAAGTATGGTTGCTGGGGAATCGTATAAACTAGTAGGGGACTTGTCATTTTGCTTGTCGAGAATTGAATCTAGGTGGTTTTCAGTGAAACCCCATTTTTAGATCTATGTATTTATTGTTTATTTTTCTTTCTGATCTATTTTTCTGTTCAGTTGAAACAACTCATTACAATGTCGGAAGAAAGAGATAGACTATCGAGGCCAGACGATGTTTGGTTGTGAAGAGTTAAATACGCCAGAGAGGTCGATCTGTAGGAGTTTTTGGCTGCAGATCTTGATCTTCAATGTTTGGCTAAGAGGAGTTTTTGATCGATTTTTAATGGTTTTAAATTTTTTTTGTTTTGATTGATTTGATCAATTTCTGATTGTTTGGAAGTTTTAATTAGTTTTGATGTATTAAGTGAATAGGGTGTGACCATTTTACCCTTCAATATAACAAATATATTTTATCACAATTTAAGAAACTATGTTTTCTATACACATCAGCTGAGATGTGTCCCACTAAGATAGTCACGTCAGCAATTTTTGACTGGCAGCCTCAATTAAAAAAATATAAAAAAATTGATAGTTCAATCATCTAATTGACAAAATTAAAACTTTGATTACCAAAGTGGAATATGGCCTATAGTTCAAGGTAGTAATTCATATTTAAGCCTATAGAATACTATATTCTACCCGGATTGATTATGGACTTTTATTCTAGTTTGGTTCACTAGAGCTACCAAGTGAACCAAGAGGTCAAACCCTAGGGTGCAAGAATTAACATTTAAATATAATTATTACATTTAAACCCGGGCTCCATTACAAATGGGTCTTCAAACGCTCATTGCACCTTGATCTCCGGTTCTTCAAAAAATTCTAACTAATCCTATTACATAAACTATTTAATTTAAATAGAAACATTGATCAACAATCAAGTGGAAGTACATTGGAGAGAGATAGAATTTACATCAAGAATAAAACCAGAAAAGACAAGGTACGCAGACCCCATTTAATAAAACTCATTCATTCAAGTATCCAACCAAAATAAATTCAATCACATTTGGTGATATACATAATCAATCTCATTTATTATCATACATATGATCATATGTATCAATAAATAAAACATTCATCTCATGAATATCATTTATTGGGCAATTTTAAGTCAAGATGAAATCAATTTCAAAATTAAAATAAACTCTTTATTTTAATTTTAAAATTATTAAGAATATTATATATATATATATATACGTATATATATATATATATACGTATATATATATATATATATATAATAACCAATTCCATGAAGCATGTCCAGGATCAGCGAAACCACGGACTCAGCTTTTGCGATTTTTTTTAAGAAAAAAAAATTAGGTTTGCGAATGAATTTCGTTTTTCATAAAAAATAATTTAATACAACAAATTATTCCCAATAAATTATTATAAATACATATTCATACATATATGGAATCATACCAATTAATAATTCGCATAAAGTTTGGCTTTGATACCACTGTAAGGTTTTGTGAAGATCAAAGTAGCAATCAAATTGCAAAATTAGCGAAAGCAAAGTAAAATTAGATTTTAAAATTTTCCACAAACCAATTATCCGGATCATCCTTTATACATATTATTAATTAAAACGAAGAACAAGAAGTTATGGAATCATACCCTTGAAAATACGAGATTCTAAAAGTACAAGTTCAACTCCTACTTCTTCGCGATCTCCTTGAATCTCCCGGTAGATTTCTTCCTTTGATCAATATTAGCCACCCAAGTGTATGGCCCCTACAGGTGATTCACCAAGGAAGAAGAATTTTTAAGAAGAATGGTGTATTGGCTCAAACCCTAGTTTTTCCTATCTCTATAGAAAAAGGGGTGTACTCTCCAACTATTGAAATCACGTATATTTGATATCTGATATAAGACTCCTCTTATAAAGATACCAGGTATTTAATCAAAATAAGGTATTATTTATTTAATTAAACTCCTTTAATTAATTGGGCTCCCTAATCTTATTAGGGATAATTAATTAAACTCCTTTAACTAATTTTGCCTCCTAATCCTATTAGGAATAAATTAGAGTACTTATATTAAATTAATTCCTAAACTCTTTTAGAAATTAAAATTAGTAATAATAATAATAATAATAATAATAATAATAATAATAATAATAATAATAATAAGACTCCTCTTATTAATTTATATTTAATATTTTCAAAATATTAAATAATAATATTAAGCTATTTAATTTATTCTATCACCATAGATTAAATTAAATATACTTAACATATTATTATGATTATACCATTAACTTCTTAAATAAGTATTCTTCCTTTTATGGTGTGACCCTTTAGGTTCTCCATATTAAACCAGTTGTGAATAAATCAATTAGAACAATTCTAATCTTATTTAAATAAATAAATTAAACTATTAATTTATTTAAATAAATAATATTTATTCTATAATAGGGCTTCCTAGCGATCAACGACTTTCCAGATAATATAGATTTCAACATTAATCATAAAAGAACCTTTGAGTAAATAGTTACCGTACAATTCAATCATTCTACCATATAATGTCCCAATTAAATATAAGACATGAAATTACTAACAAGTCTTATTTTATTTAATTATATGTATTTCGATTCCTAAATGCACAACTCTTAATGAATGCAAATTAGAAACTACTTTCTAATTTCATTCCACCTTGGCCAAGAATTCTTGGGTTGCCATTTATCGAATCACATAGAACATTTCTCTTCATTTACTAGAAGTGATAGATTCTTTATTGATCATTCATTATCTCCATATATAACTTATTACACCCCGAACATACCCTTTGATATACTCTAAGAGTCTTAAAGAATAAGTCAAAGTGTAATTTATCATATATAAGATGCTATGATGGTCTCAAGTCTAAGGATCATTTGTACTAGTATCACTACAGGAATTCCTATTGACAAGCAAGTAAAACTCCATTAGGTATTCCTTAGTGAGTCACATTCAGTGAACTTATTCTCCAAGAAGCACTTACATACTTGCTTTAGTGTCTCCACACAAATGATCATGAGATCAATCATACTCATCTAATGAGCAAGTAACGTGTGTACCAATCTATCTGGATTCACTAATCCCCTTTTTAGTATTCCATTGATTGAGAACATTTTAGTTTTAAGTTATCTAAGAATTTAGATCTCATTAGCATGATTTCATCATGATTCTAAAAGCATTGCTTAAAACTATGGGTTTATCACATATTATTAAAACAGCACCATGTAGATAATAAATGCCTTTAATAATTCATTCTTTTATTGATAAATAAATAAGATTGATTACAAAGTATATGTTTTATCATCATTCATGATTGGCTTGTATGCATACTACTTTCAAAGAACAATATCGTTAGCTGCTCAAATGAGACAAAAGGAAACATGTGTTTGTAGTATGTAGTTTCGTTTTCTTGAGAATGTCCCAGTGAAAGGGAAATATAAAATTTAGTAAAAAGAGAAAGATGAAATTGAGGTTCTTAGTTTTTATGTACTACAAAAAGAGGGAAGAGATGGTTATGAGGTAGCCATACCTCTATAGTTAGAGCACATTCGCAATGTTTTTCATATTTTAGTGTTACGGTCGTACAAGCCCGACTACAATCATGTGATCAAGTATGTGACACCCCCAAAATAGTTCCACACAACCCATTCTGAGTTGCCAGATATCGCACTATAAAAATCAAATATAAACTTTATTTATACAATTGTTGAACTGTCGTGAAAAGTACGACAACAAATAAGTTGTGAGTTTTAATACAAATATATATAACTCTCGTGGTGCCTTGACCACAAGACCTTACGATGGTACCTTACATAAAGGTACAATCAATAATTATTTTAGAAATTAAAATCTTTGGAAAATACTCGAGAAACCTTCGCATACATGGGAGGCCGTGCGTACAGGTTATGATAGATATCATATGTCCACGAATTATCCTTGGTTGACCCAAAAGTCCCAAAAGAAAAACAAGAAGATTACTATCATCTTCTTTCCAATGGTAAGTCTTCTCTTGACATATAATTATCTCTGTTGTCTCAAGTAAAAATTATATTTCAAATAAACTCCAAGATCATATAGGTAGTGCTCGTAGATATACTTAAAGAAGTGGATGTGCACAACCATGTCTTATGATAACACGAGGTTGTATGTCATTAGACATCTTGTATGATAGTGGCAAAACACCCTTCAAAGTTGGGTTCACCTCACCTATTCGGTTCACCAAAATTAAATATCAAATAGCGTATACAATACGACACACTTATCTAAAGTTCTCAACAAAATTATTTCCATACTATATATTTAGGGAGAACCTCAATGACTATAGACCAGATTCTATTCCCTGTTATCCCGCTTCGACGGTAACGATCTTATTACACGAAAGAAATTGTGAAGCAAAAAGGGTGAGCACAACTAGCCCGATAAAGAATATCATGACTAAAGATAATTTACATCATCAATAGCCTTCATCAGTAATAAATCAGAGATTTAGAACATATGGTAGATGATAAAACTTTTCAACCATAGTTGCAGCGGAACGAGCAATGTATTAGAAGAGTCAAATAGACCATCAGGTCTATTATCTTCTCCATGTTAAAAGTCTCCCAATAATGTTTTATCCCTGTAACATCAATCAACAATTCCTGTCCACAATCATATGAATAACTCGTAATCATAATTGTGATTCTAAATTCCTCTTCGCACCCAGGATGAAGATAATTTTCATCACCTATCTTTATTTAAAACATCAAAAATCATGGTTATACAAAATCACAATTCTTGCTCATAATCATACTAATAAATTCATCTTTACACTACGGCCAAAGATATTCATTAACAAATCATCTTTGCACTACAGGCCAAAGACATACAACTGTATTTTAGAAGAGTTAAGTAGAGCATGATATCTACTATCTTTTACGAATTAAAAGTGTATAATCAATATTTTATCACTGAGACTCAGCTTAATAAATAATTCACATCATCAAATCATCCCTGCACTATGGCCAAGGATATTCATGTAATCATCAGTGGTCATGATTATACCGAATAATTTATGGTTATAATCATACCAATAACTGTCCATCAATGCACTACGGGCCAATGAGGACTTTTACCACATCATCTATAACATTACGGGTCATGATTATACCGAATGATCCCTGGTCATAATCATACCAATAAACAGTTCATCTATGCACATAAGCCAAAGATACTCATCAATCAATAGTTCATCTTTTCACGTAAGCCAAAGATATACAACTGTAAAACCAATAATCAACAGTCCATCTTTGCACGTAAGCCAAAGATATACAATTGTAAAACCAATAATCAACAGTCCATCTTTGCACGTAAGCCAAAGATATACAACTGTAAAACCAATAATCAACAGTCCATCTTTGCACGTAAGCCAAAGATGACTTTCATCATAATATAAGCATGAGGATGATGACAATGATATAAGCATTAATTAAACGAAATCAAGGATAAATATTAAAGACTTTAAATTAATCCAAAGTTTAAAAATATCTAAATTGTCAACATGATACTGCTTTGTGGAGTAAAATTCAAAAATAATATTCATGTATCAAAAATAATTTGGACAGAAAAGAAATATATTTTTTTTGGGTAAATAGTACCCCGTGAATAGTACCCTGTGAATAGTACTTCGGGAATAGTACCTCGTGAATAGTACCCTGACATGAAAAGTACCCCAAATACCCGAGTGAATAATATTTGGGTGAATAGTAATTTGGGTGAATAGTAACCCATAAATAGTACTCCGACACGAAAAGTGCCCCGAATACCCGAGTGAATAATACTAAAGTGAATAGTAACCGGGTGAATAGTAACTCGTAAATAAAATACCAAATAAAATGATATTTCATATTTCAGTAGTAAAAGAAATGATATCTCATACGAGTATAATAGAATATCTGAAAGCTGCAAATGGATTTTCATCCGCCGTGCGGTAATCACGTGAAACGAGATCATTTCCATAATTTAATAAAGAATGAATATGAAATGTCATTCACCATGCATGCGGTAGTCCACGTGAGCGAGGTTATTCAACGAGAATAATAAAGAATGGAATAACAAAAGAATTCACCGTGCATGCGATAGCGCACAAACAAAGTTATTCAAGCGAGAATAATAAATAAGGGAACGGTCGTGTAGTAATACGCATGAGATGGGATATTCAACGAGAATAATAAAGAATGGAGCTAGGTCATGAGTAATCCGAACAAACAGGATATTCCAACAAAATAATAAAGAATGGAATAACAGAAGAATTTCACCATGTATGCGGTACTTCGCATAGACAGGTTATTCCAACATAATAATAAAGAATGGAATAACAGAAGCTCTCTTTATGAATATGAAAGAAATAATACTCCTTACTATAATAATAATAATAATATCCCTTACTATAATAATAATTTCCCTTACCTCAGAAAAAGACTGGATACTGGAATAGTGAGGTAGCAGACTTCTCTTCTTCTTTCTTTCTATAATTTCTCTCTATAATAATTGCTCTATAGCTTTAGTGAATTGGTGAAAAATAATGAAGTAATGAGCTTCTATTTATAGAAAAATATAGTTTCGATAATTGCACGTTTTGGGGCTCAGAATATTACAGTATAATACCTTTCTCTTTTCTTTTATTTTTAATTTAGTCCTACAAGTATTATCAAACTTGCACCACCTCCCCTAAAGTAAATAATGTGAATCAATAGTTCAATCACGTGACTTAATAGTATAATCATGTGAAAAAACTAATTACAGTATAGTACCTTCATCTATACCTCCATTTTTAATTTAGTCATGCAAGTATTATCAATCTTGTACCAACTCCCCTAATAGTAAATCATGTGAATCAATAGTACACACATGTGAACACATAGTTATAAGCATGTGAATTAATAGCAATTAATTGCTCATTTATCCGATTAATTATCCGATTGGTCAATATAACCTCCAGACATTAATTATTATCGAAATAAATATCGATTTCCATTAACACTAATAATTCTCACACAATGGAACTATCAATTTCATCTTTAATCAACACGAACTTATTCATCATTAATATTATAACTCACAATATTTAACAACCGTGTCGTTCCAGGAAAGATGGGGCTTTCAATAAGGATTTCTTCTTATTGGCGGCATGATTAGGTGACCAAACCTCTCCTTGCGAGAACTTCTAGATATTGTCGATATTACAAAATAATAATATAAATAACTTTGTCGTCTCAATTATTTATTTAATAATATAACATATTATACAGATGATATTGTAACAACAATTGAATCAATAATATGAGAGATATGATGCAGCAATTACTGTAGCAATAATTGAGTATAACTGAGTGACTTCTTACGTAAGCATCAATAATCAATACCGTGTGCTACTATACAACCACGCGTATTACTATACTTTTACTACTAAGAGTAGTTCAACAGTTTTAACGGTAACACTTTCACCGTTATTTTTATAAAAAGATAATTCTGTCGTTTTCTTACTACGATAATACTTCTGTTGTGGGGTCCACCAATGATTGTGCCGTCGTATGGATATTCCCCGACAAAAAAAATATTCTCCGACCAAACGAATATTTTATAACCATTTGCTTACTTTGCAAAAATTTTACATATCACCCTTAACTTTAAACTTTTATCAATTTAACCATTTACGAAATAAAATAATAATTATAAAAAAATTGAATACTTTCATTTCATAAAATTCGGGGTCTTACAGAGTACGAACCATTACAACTTGATAAAGATTTATCCTACGAGGAAATTCCTATTTAGATAGTTGACAGAAAAGAATAAGTTCTCAGGAATAAAGTGATACATTTTATTAAGGTAATGTTGAGGAACCACAATGCTGAATAAGCTATGTGGGAACTCGAAAATAAGATGATGAAAAGTTATCCTAAGTTATTTGTTTAATCTATGTCTTCGATTTTGAGGACAAAATCATTGTAAGGAGGGAAGAATGTAACGAATGAATTGTTTGAGTTGTGATTCTGGGGACAGAATCCTTGTAAGGAAGGAATAATGTAACGATCCAGAATTTTTGTATGTAATTTAAAATATTTATTGAATTAAATAAATATTTTAGTTGATGTGTTTATTGTTAAATAAATATTTGATTGATTTGATTATTTATTAGTTATATAGATAATTCATGAGTTGTGGGGAATTAACTTAATTAAGTGTAATATATTAATTAAGTTGGCATTTGGTAATTTTGTATTTTAAAGTTAATTAAATTAAATGAGTATTAAATTAATTATTATGTTACATAGTAGTAATATTATAATTTAATTTAATAATTAAATTAGAGGGTTGATAATAATTAAATGAGTTGTTATAATGTTGTTTTAAATTAATTTAGTAATTAAAAGTGATGTACTAAGTTATTAAATAAAATTATAATTTATAATGAAAATTATAATTATGTAGCAATTGGAATATGTGGCATCTTTAATTAATAAGTTTTGTTAGCTTTAATTTAATTGAATTAGAATACTATAATCTAATTAAATAAAGTGTGACAATTAAACTATATAGCAAGTGAATTATTAAAATAAATTAAAAGGAGTTTAAATTTGGTTTTACCAAACAAGGCTTTTGGCTTTTTAAATTCTTATTTTAATTTAGTTTTGTCAAACAAACCTTATGACTTTTGATTTTTTTTAAAAATGTAACTAATAAATATTAAGTATATCTATTATACTGTATTAAGTATATATTTTACGTTATTTTTATCAGTATTAAGCCTAACTCTGAAGAAGAACAAGAAAAAGAAGAAAATAGAGAGTAGAGAGAAGAGAAAAGCATTCTCTGTGATTTTGAAGCTATGTTTTGAGGAGAAGAAGGGGTCAAAATAATCCTCTATCATCTAACAGAGTATAAATAAGTAACCAAATGTATAATTTTAGTATTAAAGTTTTTATTTTTGTTTTGTTTAAAAGTTCTCTTTAATTGATATTGATGATTAATTTATTGAATATATGGTTGGTATATGTTAATTTGTATATATAATCTATTTTGTGTGGTTTGTATGTGATTTAGGGTTGAGTAGTCCATGAAAATATGATATTTATGAAGAAATCATGTTTCTGATAATTTCTGATGAAGTATATTTGTATATAGCTTATTTGATGCTAAAATTAGTGATCAATTCATATTTTAATATATACATTGATTGTTGATTGTAAAAATACATGAAGAAAGCGAAAACAATATGAGTTAAACGAATTGTTTTGGTTGTAAAACGAATTTATAGTGAAACATTAGTTTATGTAAAATTTATAGGGTTAAATGCAAAGTCGACCACTGAACTTTTGTAAAATTTGGGTATTGAGCCCCTTTCTTTCGATCAACATAAACGGAGCCACTTTCTATTAAAAATTTGGACTTTGAACTCATTGGCGCCACATGTGTGTTGACTCTTGACGTGATGTAACTGCGTGGGCGCCTACGTGGCTTTTGCGTGGCGGTCTGACATGGTATTTAATATTATAATTTGACACGTGTCCATTGCTGACGTGGCGTCTGTTAAATTTTTTCCAAAAAATTACCATTGCACAGATTCGAACTTGCAACCTCGCATTTGGAATTTTGGTCATATGACTGCTGGAGCAACATGGGTCAATTGTTAAAATTTTACAAGAATTAATATTTATATCAAAATATGAGATTTCCCCCATATATTCATTTCTTCTACTTCACTACATACTATAACTAATTGCATGATGATAATAATAATAATAATAATAATAATAATAATAATAATAATAATAATAATAATAATAATAATAATAATAATAATAATAATAATAATAATAATAATAATAATAATAATAATGATAATAATAATACTTATCTTAATAATAATAATAATAATAATAATAAACAACAATAACAATAACAATAACAACAAAATAATAACAATAATAATAATAATAATAATAATAATAATAATAATAATAATAATAATAATAATAATAATAATAATAATAATAATAATAAAATAATAACAATAAAATTTAAAATTAAAATAAAAAAATAGTAATAATAATCATGTGCTCAATTATTATGTGCTCAATTTTTATGAAACTGAATTTCAAGTTTCAATTCATAATATAGAAAGAGAATTAATATTTACAGTACTAGTAGAAAATGTATATTCCTTGGATCAAATTTTATTTTTTCCATTTGTCAATTTTATTTATTTATATGGAAAAAAAGTCTAAATATTTGAACATTAATATATATAAAATGATGTCACCGTCTTAAATTTATCATTATAATTTATTTTATATCACTTAATTATTCACTATTAAACTAATTAAATATATAATAAACATTGTAGTATCTAATTAATTATATATGTATGTGACAACTTATATTATATATATATACAAACATATAATTATTAGCATCTTTAACATGGTGATCGAAATGCATGATTGAGGAACCTTATTCTCTATATATTACTACATGACAAATAGTTAGTATTATTGATTCATCACCTTTGCAATTAATTAAAACACTTATAAATATAAATGTCTTATGTCCAAAAAACCAAAAAAATGAGCATGCATGCATGTAGGGGTGTTTAAATCGGTCGGTTTTTTCGGTTTTTAGGGAAACCGAACCGGTTCGAACCGATCGATTCGGTGAAAAGCTATCTTACCGGTTCGGTACCAGTACATACCGAATTTTCAGTTCCGATTTCAGTAGAGTGTTTGGTTTGGTGGTAACCGAAGCCCCGAGCAGGTTATCTGGAATTTTTTAAATAATATATTAAAAAAATAAAATATAACTTGAAAATCAATTCTTTAAGACTTTTTGTCTAACCATAAAAATTAACTTGAAAGTCTCCTCTATTTATAGAATAGAGGTAAGACAAGAGAAGGCATACTAGACAACGTGGGATGTCTAACCATGTAAAATTAACTTGAAAGTCTCCTCTATTTATAGAATAGAGGTAAGACAAGAGAAGGCATACTAGACAATGTGGGATGTCTAACCATGTAAAATTAACTTGAAAGTCTCCTCTATTATTACTTATTATTATTAAATTAATAATTAATATTGGGATGTAAATACCAACTTGACCCTTGTCAAGGGAACTTATGGCACCATCTCTCATAACTTGTTTCTAAGTCCCACATTGAAGAAAGTTTTCTTTATAAAAACACTACAATGTGTGAAGCCTTTACTATTTAGTTGAGAATTGATTACCATTTAATAATGAATTCAAGATAACAAGTAATCAAAATATTATTACTTAATATAGGGATGTAAATACCAACTTAGAAATCACATAAGGGAGCTTATGGCACCATCTTACATAACTTGTTTCTAAATTTTCCTTATAAATTGATTACATGTAATAATGATTCAAGATAACACGTAATCAAATTATTATTATTTAATATAGGGATGTAAATTTAATATTGGAATGTAAATACCAACTTAGACTCTCATCAAATCCGACACTAATGAATCCCAAAAAAATCACATAACATAAGGGAACTTATGGCACTATCTTACTTAACTTGTTTCTAAACTACCAAGAGAAATCTTAATAGTCAAGTCCCACATTGGTTTACTTATAAAAGTCTAAGGAAGTTTTCCTTATAAAAAGACTTCCAAATATTAATAGCCAAGTGCCCAAGTCCCACATTGGTTCACTTATCAAAGTCTAAGGAAGTTTTCCGTATAAAAATACTACCAAGTGAGATTTTAATAGCTAAGTCTCACATTGGTTATTTTATAAAAGTATAAGGAAGTTTTTCTTTTAAAAGACTATCAAGTGAACTTTTCCTTGAGAGTTTAATAGCCAAGTCCCACCTTGGTTATTTTGTAAAAGTCTAAGGAAGTTTTTCTTATAAAAAGACTTCCAAGTCTTATATTTTTTTATTGGGCTGAATTTTAGCTTAAAAAAACTTGAGTTTGGTACAAGTCATGGGCTACTTCCTTTAGCCGAATTTTGGCTCAAAAATAAGTCTTGGGCTGCTCTTTCTTGGGCCGGTTTTTGTTTAAAATTGGGCTGAGTAATGATTTAAATTTGGGGTCGGTTCTAGTAAAGGTAAGCAGGAACCTAACGATTAATCAGTTTGGTATATCTGGGATTAAATTATCGGTTTCCTATTTTGGAGACTTTCGATTATTCGGTCTGTTAGGTTTGGATCGGTTGATCAGGTTCTTTTACCGATGAACACCCCTACATGTAGACAGCAAGCGGCGGTAAAGGTAAAATCGGTAAAATTTGAAACAACGTGCTGGCCAAGAAAAGGCCCGGAGTTGGGTGGTAGGTAGGTAAAACCATGAGCTTCCTCTTCTTTATTTTTTTTTGCAAAATCTTGATACACCAAAAATAGTAATAATAATAAATATTAAAAATAATAAAATAATTTATAATAAATAATAATTTTAATTACTTAAATTAACTACATATCTCAATCAATTAAAATTTTAATAGTATTATAATTTTAGATATTATTCTAAATGCATGATTTAGGATAATGATTGATTTACATTCAAATAAGTAGGGGATGCATAATTAATAGATAATGATTGATTTACTTTCCAAATTGCTAGTAATTCAAAGTAGTATATATTGCTAGTTGATTCGGATTATATATTGCTAGTAATTCAAAGTATATAATCAAATTTTATTCTTTAAAATTAATATAATTTATTTAACTTTTAAAAATAATAAATACTTGTAATTAATACTAATATATAGATAATTTTAAATTTTTATAATTATATTATCTAACTTAAACTAATAATTGTTAGTTTAATAGTTTTATACTTTGAAATTATTAACTACATATCTCAATCAATTAAAATTTTAATATTATTATAAATTAGTATTGTTAATTAATTACCTACATTAACTACATATCTTAATTATAATTTTCAATTATAGTTAAAATATATTGATGATTACATTAAAAATAAATAGTTGTTGTAGCTTAGTTGGTTTGAACTCTTATTTATTTACTTACAAGTCTTGTGTTCAAGCCTCACAACCCACAAGTACTAACATTTTAAAAAAAAAAAAAATCACGGGCCACTTAGTGGTGAAGCTAAAAACATGGCCGGACCAAAAGGCACGGTTTTTGGTGGTAGTAGAGCCATCTTTGCTTGAGTTTACTACATGCATACTGCGTCTTGATTTTTTAGTTCAACGTAACTCTTCTTGGCATTCTTGAAATGATGATTAAGATTAGACCTGGCAATTTAGGCCCAAGCCCGCGGGTCGGCCCAGACCCGTAGAAACATGGGCCATGGGCCGCAATATTTTAGCCCATGAAAGTGCGGGCCATTTTAACCCGATCCGTGACTTATTTTTTAAAAAATAAAATATTGCTACTTGTGGGTTGTGAGGCTTAAACACAAGACTTGTAAGTAAATAAATAAGAGTTCAAACCAACTGAACTACAACAACTATTTATTTTAATGTAATCTCTTCAATATATTCTAACTATAATTGAAAACATGATTCTTAATGCTAAAGGAGGATCATTAAATTACGGTCTTTCAGCTTTTAATATTCCAACAAATTTGTGCAATAATATAGAAGTAAAATATTTAAATTATGGAAAAACTTGACAGTAAGCCTCAATTGGTAATTTTCAAATTAAAATGTAAAGATGTATGTTATGGTAATACACAATTACTTGAAATCAAACTCATTTTGAACCATAATTGACTTTGATATTACACTAAATTAATTTTAATTTAGGCTAGAGTTATTAATTCCGATAAGAAAATACTTCCACTCTCCCAAAATGACTCTATATAATATAATTTTAAATATTTTACTTCAAACTATATGTTATTAGTTGATAGCAGATGCGATGCGAAGCTAGTTTAAATAATGGATTTAATAATTTGTTGAGTCGATATTAAGAAGAAGAAATTAAAGAAAAGCAGTATATTACATGTTTAAAGAAAACAAAATGAGCAACTTTATGCAGGATTTGCTATTTGTACACACTAATTTAGTGTTGAGTGCCAAGGTGTAGTCTTGACATTCCACTGTAAAGTCTTTATTTGAGTTCTCTCCCTAGCGACTCCATATCGGATATTAGTTGGTTTATATCACTCACTGAAAGCGGTCAAGTAGCTTTCTCATTTGAATTGTGTAGCTCATTTTTAATCAAGAGATTATCTTAAATTAATAACTTGCACTCATTTTAAACAATATATGACCATTCAACATGCATACATATATACACACACATATTTCAGTTTTGAGAGCAACCAAACACTTTCGAAGAAAACCATCCAAAACTATATATACTACCTTATTCTCATAATGAGGGTCCTAATTCAAAAGACAAAAAGATTTAAACGTATTCACCTTGAAGAGCATGCTTTCCTACCTCAAGCAACTTTAGAGACGTATCCACATGCATAATTTGGTTCTCGTGTTAACAATAACTTTGATCAAACAAATAAAATAATTGAAGAAGGTATTATTCCGATTAAAAAAATAAATTTTAAAACCTGTGTTACTATTTTTGCTAACTTTATAATACATGTTTATTTTCTAAGATGTTGAGTACACTATTTACTCTAGAAACAACATACTCAGCATGAGGTGGAGAATTAAACCCCGAGACAACTTTCTCAAGTGAATATTCAAATGCTTCATCAATACCACCAGATGAGTATCTCACATTATTTGAACTCTACTAAAGATCGATCTGAATCAACATGAAGTCCTTGAGAATTTCCAACGATCTTATCGCATTTTTTGAAACACATGTTTTAAGACTCCATTTATAAAATAGGTTTTGTGGGTTTCTCAAAAGCAAAAGCGAATGAAAATAAAGGACATTATCAAATTGAAAACATAATTTTGAAAACTTGAATGAATATGGTGAAACATTTTCTGAACCATATACAGTCGTTTTTTTGTCTACCATCTTACATACTGTTTATACATTGACCATAAATATAAATCTCAACTACATGACATGTAAAGAGGATAACTAAAGAATGATGCCCTTAATAAACATATAACCTGACTAATAGAAAACATTCATGATCTGTTTGTAAAGGCATTTGTTTAAAATTAAAATGAGCAATCTTTAGCGATAATCTACTTCAAGATATTGTATATTAAATCGATGTCTACATTTTTCACCGCAACCCCTTACTTGTGGCCAAACTTCACTACATTAATTAATATATCTATGCCTAAACATGAGCGATTCTTTGCTACAAAAATAACTTGTTGCTAAATATTTATATCCTATGATGACATTAAATTTCATCCACCAACCACTAAATTTTTTGTGTTTTAACAGAAAATTTTCTCTGTTTTCTGTTATCTAATTTAGTTTTCGTTGTCGATTTTTAGTTTTTCCTTACTATATTTTCTGAAAGTGACTATCAGTTTGGTTATCATTATTGACGGGAAAAAAAATCTTATTAAAATCAAGTACATATAGAAACACTAACTTGATTCTAGGTAAAGGGCTTATAATTTCACCATAATTTGCCAATTAGAAAATAACACATGCATCCCAAAACAACTCAATTTACAATAAGCAACCAAAATGTGAAAATTTATTGCAAAGGAAACACAAATGGTAAGTCACCTACAGTTGGTTTAGCTCATTTGCTAGTAAGAGAAAGTGACGGGTCCCAACACATCCACCCAAAATAATTGAAGCTACTTTTTTGTGTCTACCTCTGGATGCTCAAATACAGGTGCCTCAAATGCCTGAAACCAAAACTCAACAATAAATGTATGAAACTAAAGTTGTGCCATAAATTACACAAATTAAACTCTTTAATGTAACAAAGGAGTACTACAGTTGATTCAAAATTAAGCATAAATATGAACCTTTTCTATGCTTCAAGATTAATATTCGAGTCCAATCAAGGTTCTTTCGTCTTCCTAAAATACTCATTCTCTAGTATAAATAGTCAACTCAAGGTCAAAATGGAATAACAAAAAATAAGATTTGGGGAGGGTAAAAGGAGTAATGCCATGAAATTTATGTAGAAAATTAACACGTAATAATCATCAAATAAAACAAATTGCAATGAATAATGGGAAAATCGCAATAAAATCATATCATGTTCTTTAATCAGAACTTTTATCAAGCACTTACTAAGCAGAAGCTTCTCAGTTCTTTACCTCGGCACAATTGCAAATTATATGGTATTTTCGATGGATTTAATTGATGAGAAGATAAGTGGGTACCTTTACAAAAATTGTGGATTGGAGAAGCTTCTCAGTTGGAAGCCAACGATTTGGAACAACTGGGTTTGAACGAATCGTGAGATTTTTTCAATCACGATTTTTTCAAACGATGCCATAGATTCACCAAATTGCACACAAATATAAAGGCTATAAATTAACGCGATAGGAGTCACCAAAATGCACAATCCAACTTCAAATTAATGCAATAGGAGTCACCAAATTGCACACAAATATAAATGCTACAAATTATAAAAAAAAGTAAAAATAAACAATTTACAATTATGTAAAACTATTTAATTTCATGTACAAGTTAGTATAATAAGAAAACTTCACCTTCCATTACTAACCTAATAAATCCTCCTACACGTATATACAATACATTACTTGAAAAATCAAACTTTAACTTAAGCTACACAAAACTAATAAATGGTATTGGAAACTCCATAATTCCAGCAAAATTAACAAAATCCACATGTCAAATAGTCAATAAGTCCAACACAATCAGCTAAAATAAATTAAGTGAACTCCTTAGTGCAAAAAACAATTTCACATGAAATAACATAAATAAATTAGCATCAAAAAATCAGGCAGCTTATTAGGATGGAAAGAATGGATTCTTGGCACATACCTAAAGAAAAATGAGTACTTTATAATGTTTTATTTTATTTCCCAATATACCTTAAAGGTCTAACGTTTCAAACAAACAAAAGGGTGATACAGTCAGATTGAACAACTAATACATTCATATGTGAAATAGATAACTTAATTTACGAAGTCCAGGACAAAAGAGATACAATCTTAGCATTAATAATCACTCTTGCAACTGATGTTCAAGCTCGTAAGGTCAAGTTCACAATGTTCAATTGGCAAAATTCCCAAGTTTTCTGTTTTGTAAAAAGAAGTTATAGGCACAATGCATAGTTTGGAAATTTAATGAACACAAAATGTATTCATGACTAAAGCAATCATCTAAACCCCCTTATTTATATTCTTAATGTAAATGTACATGATGTTATGCACATGCATAAGGATAAGAGAATGAATAGGTTGAGCCACCCCATCATTTCTTTATGAATATATGAAAAGGATTTGGCCATTCTGTTTAAATTTGAGGTCTTCTTCTATATCTGTTAGTATATCACTGGTTTATATTTTTTCTGTTATGCTTTGTACATAAAATCACCATATAAAATTACAAATTATTACATAATAGGTTAAAGATATAAGTTAGCAAACAGAATTAATAAGTAAAACTCAAAAAGTTTTGTTAATTGATTATTTATAACCAAATATCTTAAAGGTGAAAGATGAACAAATCCAAGAGTTTGAAACTCTTGGATTATTATGAAAGAACAATATATACGATCTGCGATTGTGACGGATAAATTAAAGCATATAATATTATCGAGCCTAAATCCCTACCCGACTTCGTATTCATTTGTCCTACAAAAGATGTTTAGGATAAATCAGAGATAAAGAATGAGAGATTTTGGATGCGTCAAATCTCAGTACTGGAAAAGATTTAGGGAGGGAGTAATTTACCTTAGCATCCGAGCTCCTCGCAATCACACTTAAAGGTTGGGAAAGATGGGGATTCAAGCCTTTCCAAAAGTTAGCTAGCGAGAGGTAGGTTTGTTCCTATTCATACTGAACAATTGGTACATCTTCAATGCGGACTACCTCAAACCAACACTTTTTTTCCATCTAAGGTCACCACTCCTCTTACCACTCCCTTAATTTGAAACCTTAGATATATACAGTCTCTGAAGATCAACAGACCTACTCTTCTTCGAAATTTGGGCACCTCCTCCCTTTTCTACACTAATTTCCATTAGAATTCCTTAATTCAAACACTCCACCAAAGCCCCCAATTTTCACATCCCATCACACACATGCAACACCATGTTTCAGATATGAAATTCACATAAAAAACAACAAACATCCAAACAAATCCACACATTTAAACAATTAATCAATAATTAACCATAATACAGCAAAAATCAACTCATTTCAACATCTTAATCGATCAAATCAACAACAAACAAAAATTAACAAATAATAACATACACCTGACTAAGATAACATCGCAACATCTAAGAAATTTGTGGTTTGAATGTTGATATACATAAGAGAAGTGAACGGGGAAGAAAGTTTGTTCAATTTGGAACCTGTGAGAAAAATCTTTTGAATTAAGAAAAAATAAAATCTGTAATTCCCTATCCTTGATTATGCATCATCTATGCCAACAATGTAAATTCAATGAGCTCACTTATAATATTGATTGCATAATGCATAAAAACTAAACAAAAGGAGAGGAGTCGAATCAAGAAAAAATGAACCAACTATGTGTTTTTTAAATTTGAATAACAATCTAAACTCAGATGCATCAATAAGAAAACAAATTAAAATGAAAATACTTGAAGATTTAGAAAGAGGAAGAAAATACCGGTAGTTTCAGGAATCTCACACGCCACCGTGATTTGTCGATTTCTCGAGGCGATAATTTTATGTTCTTTTTTTCTTTATTCCACACGCAGGTATCGAAATATAATCAACAATAATCTTTTATGGGCCTAGTTTATGTTATTTCAATGGCCACCACCACTACAGAGGCCGCACGTATTTGAGAAGATGGAAGAAAGGGGAAGGGGAAGAAACTGAAAGAGGAAGAAGAAGAAGAGGAAGATGAGGAGCAATATGGAGAGACACCATCGGTAATTTGAGAAGATGGAAGAAAGGGGAAGAAACTGAAAGAGGAAGAGGAAGAAGAGGAGCAATACGAAGAGACACCGTCGGTTTTGTGGATCGAACGATGGAATCAATTCCAAACTCGCTTGAGTTTTTCAATCAATCGAGTTAACTCTTAATTAATTAAGTGTTGGCTCACTGAATTTTTTCCACACTCAGGTACCGAAATATAATCAACAATAATCTTTTATGGGCGTAGTTTATGTTATTTCAATGGCCACCACCACTACAGAGGCCGCACGTATTTGAGAAGATGGAAGAAAGGGGAAGGGGAAGAAACTGAAAGAGGAGGAAGAAGAAGAAGAAGAGGAAGAGGAGGAGCAATATGGAGAGACACCGTCGGTAATTTGAGAAGATGGAAGAAAGGGGAAGAAACTGAAAGAGGAAGAGGAAGAAGATGAGCAATACGAAGAGACACCGTCGGTTTTGTGGATCGAACGATGGAATCAATTCCAAACTCGCTTGAGTTTTTCAATTGTTAACTCTTAATTAATTAAAAGTTGGCTTACTGAATTTTTCAATTGAAGGATCACCTTACGCCCCTTTATATATAAGGATTGATTAGAAACATATATTTTACTTTAAATTTGTGCAATAATATAGAAGTAAACATTCCAACAAATTTGTTCAAATTTGTGCGATTCTGATCTAAATTTTTTTTGAATAAAATTTCTCATTCCTATTTACACTCTAATAGCATCAAACCCAAGCACAATGAATGTCAGAAAATCACATTACTCATAAATAAAAATGACGTAGTTGTATTTATAATATTTATGAGCATTACCATTTTTTAAAAAGATTTAATTGATTTGTTAAGAACATGAGTAATTAAGATATGTAGTTAATGTAGATAATTAATTAATAATACTAATTTATAATATTATTAAAATTTTAATTGATTGAGATATGTAGTTAATGTAGGTAATTAATTAATCGTGTCTGTTTGTATTATTGTTTATTATTAATTATTTTATTATTTTTAATATTTATTATTATTATTATTTCTGGTGTAGCAAGATTTTGCAAAAATAAACAAAATAAAAATAAAGGGAGAAGCCTCGAGGGTGGGCGGTAAACCAACCGACCCTGAGGACTCATAATTGACTACCAAAACCAAGGCCATTTGACTTGATTTAGCTCTATTACCCCGGCTACCAATTGACCCGGGCTTTCGTTTGCCCGTGTCTAATTGGGTTTTTTTTTAATTGCTAGTTGGCTATTCAATTCTTTAGCCACATTATAGAACTCAAAAATGATTTTTTTATTTTTATTATTACTATTATTATTTTTGACTGTTATTATTATTATTATTATTACTATTTTATTTTATTATTATTATTATTATTATTATTATTATTATTATTATTATTATTATTATTATCGCATAATTAGTTATGGTATGTAGTGGAGGAGAAGAAAAAGGAATATATAGGGAAATCTCATGTTTTGATATAAATATTATACTGATAAACAAGCAAACGGTAGGTAAAACTAAACCAGCTATGCTAGAAGCGGGCTACCAAATTTGGGTTGGGCTAAATGGCCTAACTTTTCATGAAATTTTGGAATTGTGAGGCCGTGGCACAGGTTCAGGTCGGGCCGACTGCCATGAGCTTCTTTTTTATAAAGAATAAATACTATATAGCTACTTGTGAGGGTTGAACACAAGACCTCTAAGTCATTAAATAAATATAACGATCGAGAAATTTTTAATTTAATTTAAATATTTATGGAATTAAATAAATATTTTAAATAATTTATTTATTGAGAAAAATAAATAATTGATGAATTGTGGTGAATTAATTTAGTAACTAAATTGATTATTGATAACTAAATTGAGTGTTGATAATTTTATCTAAAGGATTTAATTTAAGGAAATAAGTAAATTAAATTAATTGCCTAATATTTAAGAAGATAATTAAATTAAATGAATTGTTTAATTTAAAGGAAATAAATAAATTAAAGAAAGTGATGCGTCTAATTTATTAATTAAATTAGATATATAATTATTTATTAATTATAAGTATAGTGATAATAAGATTTTTATTATTTCTAGATAAGTTATTTAAATCAATTAAACTAAGTTATTTAAATTAGCTAAACTAAAGTTATTTACATTAACTAAATTAAAAGTGTGACAATTGGAAACTATATGATATAAATTATTTAAATAATCTAGTGTTGGGAATATGTGCTTAGCCAAACAAGGCCTTGTGGCCTTTGGCTTATTCCAACTGACGTCTTTCTATTTTTCTAACTAAAAGAGAACGTGTCATATCAGTTTATTATACGCGTCTTATTTTTCCTCCTAAGGCTATAGTCAGTGAAGAGAGAAAAATAGTGAAGAGCAGAGAGTTGGTGAGAAAAAAAGGAAAAACCACAGAGATTTGAGAAGGAAGAATCACAGTGATTTTGAGAGAGGGTCATCATCTTTTGCTAGCATTCAACTAGGGTTTTAAAGGTATAATTTATCTTAATTTTCTTTACAATACCTATTCTCTGTTAATTGGAAATTTTGTTGAATAGGGTTAAGATGTTGAATTATATATATGTATGTTATTGCTAAACTTGTTAGTTATCGTCTATAATCCTTGGTTGATGTTCAAATTCGTGAAAATTGAATTGTAAGAAGGAAATATAAATAACAGTGTTATGTTCATATAATATAGCTTTAGAAAGTACAAAAATTGATGTTTTATATGTGTTGTAATTTGATATTTGTTGTTGGAATGTGTTGCTAGGGTAAGAAACGAAAACAACGAAGTTTAAAACATGACAATTGATTAAAAAACGAGTTTGTGGCGATCAAATTCGTTAAAAGTGTAAAAATGAAGAAAATTTGGAAGAATTATGGTTTTGATTCTTCAAAATGGTGTATATGTAATGTTTTGTATATAGAATGGTGTTTAGCATGTGTAACTAGGATATCCCAAAGTTTTAGATGTTGAATTTGGGAGAAATTCTGTTGAATTGGGATTTTTGACCTTTAACAGAGTAGTAGTTCGCGTCTGTAAAAAACTGAGTCTGGTGCATCATGGCATAGGTCTCAACTGGCAGCTTGATTGTCGTCTTGAGGCAAAGACATTTAGTATGAGCGTCACGATAGCCGATGTATTGCTCTCATGGCCATGAGTAGTAGCCAAATACAAACAAATGAAGTGCGCTAATTGCAGGTCATGTGTAATGGACTTATATTAGTTTAGTATGCATGTTAATAATGTTAAGGCACACTATAAACTACAATAACAAATTGTCATGCGTTGTTATATAAAGTGTAAAAGAATATAAGTGATTACTTGAGTAAGTTATATAATGAACCAAATGTGATGTTTTCAAAAGTTAAATATAAATGATAAGGTTTGTAGTGTGATTTCAGAATCGTTAAGGTGTTAAATAACATGGTTAGGTGCTAGGGTAGGGTTATGACCTAAATGATGGTTTAAACCCCTAAAGCTAATGTTCATACAACTAATTGTTGTTGCGATTTTTAATGATCTATGTAGGGTAATTGAAGATTATATTACATTTGTGTAGCTTACAAACAAGTCAAGTTCTCTTACTCTACTTTCATAATTGTGCAAGTTTCTAAACTTTAACTCTTTATATTGAGCAAGCTTTCAAACTTCACTCTTTTATTAATGAGTGCAAGTTCCTAAAATCTATTAAGCAATATTATTGATTCTATTCTTATATACGTTTGATTAAGCTCTTGTAACCTAATTCGTTACATCGAGCAAGTTTCACTTTTCTAATTATTATACAAAGCATATATTGTTCTAATACATCGATTCAAATGAGATTGTTCTAAATCTTTTGAACATAGTACTTTGCATGTGTATTATGTTTATTTAGTTATATATTGTTAATATCCAATCTTTGACTTTGATAGCCTTGTTTAGTTATACATTCTTGTATTAAACTTTTATTGATGGAAATTGATTAAGTGTTCTAAAATTCTAGAAACACTGATAAGCTAGTTCCAAACTAAACTTTCTTTAGTGTGGAAATTCTAAATTCAAACTGAGACGAACAACCCTAACATGTGGGATTTTGTACGTGTAACGTTTAGATGTTTGTGCACAATACATGGTACAAAGGGCTAATCCCCCTAAGTACGCTAAGAAGTGTCTGTACAGTCTAATGACTGTTAAGGTTAAGGTAATAATATCTAAACACCGTGGACATAGTTCGTGGTCTTAAGACCTCAGATAATTAAAGTTCGAACTTGTTTTCTATTTTGATTCGAGGAACAAGTTCTTTATTGTTCAGTATTCGTTGTTCACTCTCATGTTGTTATTATACTATCTTTATATCAGTGAACAATTGTTTGCTCACTCTTGCAATTAAACAATGCGATTAAAGTCGAAAAGAGGTGATGAGCCATCTATTAGCAAGGGAAAGGGCAAGATGTCCAAGTGTTGAAGAATTAATTAAAGTTTATTTAAATGCATGAAGTTATAAGACTTATTTTATTTTATAATGTATTCCGCAAACTGATGTAATAATTTAAGGTTAGATTACATGGGCTTGTTTATGAGATGATGTAACCCTTTAATGGGAAAGATTATTGTTTAAGTTATTTAATGTTTTATCCTTTATCATGGGTAGTTAGTTGTAATTATTTTGATAGTGAGCACCAAATTCGACGGTAATGAAGTACCCGAATTTGGGGGTGTCACAGGTAGGTATCAAAGCCTTAGGTTTAGGACGTAGCCTTTAAGAAGTTAGAAAATATAGAGGTGTTTAACTCTTATCAGGTTTTAAGGAATGGATTAAGGCATCCATTGAAGCTAAATAATAAAAGACATTATGTGATATGTGTTAATAACTTATGTGCTCACGAGTATCGATAATGTTAAGTAAAACTTAAAATATTTTGTTGTCAGGATGTCTAACGAAGGAGGATCCAGTCCAGCTAGAGAAGTGATACCTCAGGTACCTATAGACGATGAACCCCGGGATTTTCACGTAGTGCGGGAATAGTTGATCCAGGAGGATGAGCCTGTGATCGATCTCGAGGAGGATAGCCTTGAGGAGATAGAGGAGGATGATGATGAAGAGGATCCTGCGGAGTTTCCACCAAACTCCGTAACGGCTGAGATGTATGATGCTTTGTATGATCGTAACATAGAGTTACAGGATAATGTAGAGGAACTGAAGGAGGTGGTTGATATGCATCACGTTGAGTTTGAACAGAAGGATGTAGAGATTCAGGAACTTGATTCAAAACTCGAAAACACATAATGGGATTTAGTTCATACCAAGGGTCAGCTGAAGACCTGTTGGCAGTGAACGAGAAGATGAAGACTGACATGGAGAAGCTGAAAGATGACTTCAAAGAGGAATCAGCTAAGCGTACAAGAGCAGAGGATGCTTGGATGAAGGTGACTCAACGTACAGATCGTGCTGAGGCTAAAGTCCAAGTGAAGAAAGCCAAAATGAAGGAGATGGATTATGCTTTTAATTCTGTGATTGATAGGGCCCAGGATCGAGTCCATTATTACCCACCTTAGTTTGAAGACTCGCCGTGGTTCGTGATGGATCGTAGAACGGCTTATCGTATCATGGAGGAGGAACGTCGAGAAGCCTTATGACGTCTTAATATGCCTAGATAAAATAAGAGTGATAATAATATGTGGTTAATTATGTAAATAAATAAATTATGAATCCCTTATTTTGAGATAAATAAAGGGATAGTATGAGTATGTAATCCCGAAACTTGCCTAGTTCAGGAAAGTGGATGTTTTTAGAGGTTATGTTATCTTTAGTATGTTTTGAAACATTATGAATGAATAAAATATTGGAGTTTATTTGAAATATTATGTGATATAGCTTTAATCTTGGAATGTTTAAGTTAAACTTCAAATACCCAAGAAGTGGAGTGATGAACTAATAAGTGTATATTTTAACAGAAAATGCCTCCTTGAAGAAGACAACCACGTCAACAAGCACCTCCTGAGGGGTCAACTAATAATAACAATGAGACCAACGCTAATCCGGTTCAGCAGTTGGTAACTTTGTTGACGGGAGCACTTGCGAATCAACCGCAAGCTCAAGTTACGACTTTCAAGGAATTCAAAGCGGTCGGACCTCCAGAGTTTCAAGGGTCTATGAATCCAGTGGAAGCCCAAACCTGGATCATGGAAATGGAGAAGGTGTTTGACGTTGCTAGAGTTAATGAAGATCAAAAGATTGCATTCGCGATGTTCATGCTGAAGTCTGAAGCTAGCTACTGGTGGCAGGCAAATAAGGTTCGTGGAAGACAAGGAGTGATAATGCGGGAGAGATTTAAGGAGATGTTCTTTGAAATGTACTTTCTAGCGAATTCTCGGAATCAGTTGGAAGTGCAATTTCTGGAGCTTAAGCAAGGAACTATGACGGTGCCAGAATATGCTGTGAAGTTTAACGAGTTGGCAAGGTTTGCCACTTATCAAGTCAATACGGATGAGCGTAAGGCGAGAAGGTTTGAACAAGTATTGAAACCCTGGCTGTATAGCAAGGTTTCAATGTTTCAGTTAAATACATTTACGGTTGTACTGGAAAAGGCAATCATCGCAAAAGGTGGAAGCGATGCATTGACCAAGTACAACCAAGAACAGAAGAAGAGGAAGAATGATAACGAGAATAAGACTGGTGGGAGTAATGTTGGAAGTAACAATTAGAAGAGGAAGTGGAACGAGAATTCGACTACAGGAGGACAGCAGGGAAGTCAGCAGAAGAAAAAATTTGAAGCTTGTGCGACGTGTGGAAAGAATCATACTGGAGTATGTTCGAAGGGAAAACGAGTGTGTTTCAACTATGGTCAGGAGGGACACATTGCACTGAACTATTTTAGTTCGAAGAAAGGAGCATGTTTTACCTGCAGTTTGAAGGATCACATGGCTCGTGATTGTCCTAAAAAGCCAGCGGGGAGTGCAAGTGGAGGAAAGGGAAACAACAACGGTGGTGGTGCATTGACTATCACTGGACCAACATAGTCAAGCCGACCTACTGCAAGAACTTTCAATATTGTGTGTAGGATGTTGTTCAGTCTAAGAATGTGGTGTCAGGTATCATTCCGATTAATGGTATTAATGTTTATGTACTGTTTGATTCGGGTGCTACTTGTTCATTTATATCCGATGAATTTGCTCAAAACTTAGATTTGCCTTAGGAAAAATTAGATTATCCTTTGAGCATAGAGATTGCAAATAAGGAAGTGATTCTTGTTAGATTCATATATAAGAATTGTAGAGTGGTTATAAAGGGTCAAGAGATGAGGGTAGACTTTATACCAATTAGACTGGGTGAGTTTGATGTTATACTTGGAATGGATTGTTATTTAATCACGGAGCAGTAATTGATTGCCAAAGAAAGTGTGTTAACCTTATGACTCCGTCAAAGGTTGTGTTCTATGGCAGCAAATCACCTCGACAAGCAAGTTGTCTGATGGTGATGCAAGCCAAGAAGTTGTTAAGATAAGGATGTGTAGGATACTTAGCCTACATAATTGATACACAAAAGAAAAGTACGAAGTTAGAAGAGATACCGATCATAAGAGATTTTGCAGAAGTATTTCCAGACGATTTTCCGGGTCTTCCGCCAGATCGACAAATTGAGTTCGTGATTGATTTAGTACCAAGAACACGGCCCGATATCTAAGGCACCATCTGTAATGGCCCCAGAGAGATGAAAGAGTCGATGGTGCAATTGCAAGAATTGCTTTCGACAAGAAGTATATCCGGTGAGAGTGTATCGCCATGGGAGCGCCGGTGTTATTTGTTAAGAAGAAAGATGGATCGATGCGCTGCATTGACTATCGAGAATTGAATAAGGTTACGATTAAAAATAAGTATATCATTACCAAGAATCGACGACTGTTTGATATCTTTGAAGGTGCGAGATATTTTCAAAGATAGACTTGAGGAGTGGTTATCATCAATTGAAGGTGAGGCGTAAGACGTACCAAAGACTGGCATTCGTAACTCCGGTATGGTCATTACGAAGTTTACGGTTATGTCATTTGGTTTAACCAATGCACTGCGGCGTTCATAGATTTGATGAGCAAGGTATTTAAACCATTCTTAGATAAATTTGTCGTGGTGTTTATTGATGAAATCTAGAGTATTCTAAGACCAAGGAAGAACATGTTGAACATTTAAGAGTGACGTTGAAAACATTGAGAAAGGAGAAGTTATGCATAAAATTTTCAAAATGTGAGTTTTGGTTGGACGTGTGTCTGATTTCTCGGGCATGTTATTGATAAAGATGGAATTTCGGTAGATCCATCAAAAGTTGAAGCTATAGTAAACTGGGATCAGTCAAAGACACCGTCGAAGATAAGGAGTTTCTTAGGGTTGGCAGGTTATTATAGGCATTTTATTCAGGACTTTTCTAAGATCGCGACTCCGTTGACAAATTTAACCCGGAAGGCAGCTAAGTTTGTTTGGACGGAGAAGTGTGAGGAAAGTTTTCACGAGTTGAAGAAGAGGTTGAGTTCAGCACCTGTGTTGTCATTACCTGATGATACAGGGAATTTTGTAGTGTATAGTGACGCATCGCATAAAGGAATGGGTTGTGTGTTTATGCAAAACGGCAGAGTTATTGCGTATGCATCACGACAATTAAAAGATTATGAGAAGGGGTATCTGACTCATGACTTAGAGTTGGTTGCCGTAGTGTTTGCCCTGAAGATTTGGAGACATTATCTTTACGGAGAGAGGTGTGAGATATATATCGGCCATAAAAGTCTGAAGTATATCTTTACACAAAAAGATTTGAACATGCGACAAAGAAGATGGTTGGAACTAATCAAAGACTATGATTGCGAGAATTTCTACCATCCCGGAAAGGCGAATGTTGTTGCTAATGCTTTAAGTAGGAAGGGACAGGAGAAGTTAATGTTGTTGACTGCTCAGGAGAAGCTAGTGTCGAAAATGGCTAAAATGGAGTTGGAAATTAGATATCCGACAAAATCCGATGAAAATTTGTTCCAGATAAGAAATGATTCAACGTTGGTAGATAAAGTGAAGAATGCACAACTTCAGGATGAAGAATGCAAAAAGATAAAAACAGAAGATATCTGAAGGGGAGGAAAGAAAATTCAAAATCGATTCGGAAGGGTTACTTCGATTCAAAGGGAGAATTTGGGTTCCGCCAGTACCAAAATTTAAAGAGGGAGTTCTGAGTGAAGCTCACAACTCAAGATATTTGATTCACCCTAGAAGTACGAAAATGTACCAGGATCTTAGACATCATTTTTGGTGGCCGAATATGAAGAAGGATGTGGCTGAGTGTGTGGAAAAATGTTTAACGTGTCAGAAAGTCAAAGCTGAACATCAAAGGCCAAGCGGATTGTTACAACCGTTGGAGATACCAGAATGGAAATGGGAGCATATCACAATAGATTTTGTGGTAGGTCTTTCAACAACCCAACAAGGTTATGGCGCAGTTTGGGTGGTTATTGATTGATTGACGAAGTCGGCACACTTCTTACCAATCAAGATTAGATTTACCCTAGATCGGTTGGCAAAACTGTACGTGAAGGAAATTGTGTCAAGACAAGGTGTACCTGTGTCCATTGTATCAAACAAAGATCCACGTTTCACATCTAATTTCTGGAAACGATTACAAGAATGTGTGGGAACACAGCTGAGAATGAGCACAGCGTACCATCCACAAACTGACGGACAAAGTGAGAGAACTATCCAAACACTAGATGATATGCTCAGAGCATGTATAATGGATTTCTTCTTGTCTTGCCCGAGCCGTTGTCTCCAAAGATGACAGAGGGACCCTCATTTTCTATGTAATTAAATAGTAGGGCTTTGTTCCCTATCATATGCCTTGAGCATCCACTGTCCAGATACCATGTTGAGATCGTGGAGCTCTTTTCCTGTCAAAACATTTGAACTTTCTTTTTGGTACCCATATTTGCATGGGTCCTTCTTTGTTAGTATCTTTGGGGACCCAAATCTGTCTAATCGTGGGTCTCACATGCATGGAATTATAATAACACTTGGCAGCCCTATGACCATATTTATTGCATATGAAACATCTATTATGATGCACGCCTGTGTGTGTATGATGATTCATCCTCCACTTGGACTTGTGTGGTTCCTTAAGTATCCTTCTGTTAAACTGATTCTCATTTTTCCACGTGTCCTTGGATATCATAAATAGTGATGAGTGTACCTTCCCTCTACTGTACCTTCCCGGTTGATTCGTAGAGTTGGTCTTGCTTGACTCTACAATTCTTCGAGGTTGGTGAGTAGAGGTTAGGCTACTCTTCTCTTTTATGAACCCCAGACCAGTATGAGATCCTTTACTCCTATGAATAAGAATAGAGACAGTAGGACAAGGTTTAACTGGTTCTTCTAACTGTGAGGATTTCACAAAGGCAATGCCTTGACTAAAACTTGAGGCATTACTAGTGCTAGTTTCCTTTGTCTTTTCCACACAAGGCTCTGAGATGGATTCCCCAAAGCCTAGACATGTTCTGTCGAATGTGCTTCTCTGACTAGAGAGCAGACAGTCCATGGATGATGAGGATTTGTTCCATGCAGAGATAGTCTTCTCTAGATCCCCAATTTTAGAGGTTAGATTAGATTCTCTTTGTGCATTGAGTGTGTTTATCTGTTTTAAAGTTTCATTCTTAGCCTCAAGCTTAGAAAGAAGATTAGTACTTAGAAGGGCTGTTTCAAGCTCTTCTTGAACTTTCTTCTTCTGCTCTTGAAGAAGTGAATGATCTTTAGACAAGACTCTGAACCACTTCATATATTGATGTAGATCAGTGGTTATGCCATGCAGTGCAGTTCTTAAGTCATTCATATCTACATCAGGTGAGTTAAAATCAAATACCTCGTCGAGACTTACATCATGTATGTTGAGGCTTTGTTTGTCCTTTGCATGTTTGGCTATTAAGCACAGATTGGCCATTTGTGGTTCTTCTTCATCTCCGGAGTCGGCATTTGAGTCATTATCTGAATCACTCCACGATCCTCCAGCTACCAGGCCTTTGTCTCTTTTCTGAGGCCTCTTGTTTCATTTGTATTCCTTCTTTGCATATGTTTTCTTCTTTAGTTCTTCTTTGATAGGTTTGTTGTAGTTGGCGATGAAGTGGCCAGGCTTTTTGTAGTTGTAGCATAGGTCATTCATTTGCTCATGGTCATTGCTTGTAATTCTTTGACCTTCTTTGGCTTCTTGATTACGCCTTATCGCATGAACCTTCTTAGTTTCTTTACCAAAGATAGCAAGAAAGTCTTCATCATCGTCTTTCATCATAATCAGAGTCAATCTCAGTGATGACTTTTGATGCACCTTCATTTGCCTTGAGAGCAACACCCTTGTCTTTCCTTCTTCCTTCCGATAGGTTTCAAAGACATGTTGGGTCAGCTCCAACTCGTATGTCAGGAGATTGCCATATAGTTGTTGAACTGTCATCTCGTTGAGATTCTTTGACTCTCTTATTGCAGTGGTCTTGGCATCCCATCTGCTTGGTAGGGCTCTCATGAACTTTATGATCAGATCTTTGTTAGGATAGACCTTTCCATATGCTCGTAGAGAGTTGAGCAGAACGTTGAATCTTTCATAGGTGGCAGTTATGTTTTCTCCTTGCACATGAGCGAACATTTCGTACTGCTGTGTTAGGAGAGACTGTTTGTTCTCTCTAACTTCTTCAGTTCCTTCGTCCATGATCAGCAGTGCTTCCCAAACTTCCATAGCTGTTTTGTTGTTTACAACATTTTCAAACAGATCGTCCTCTAAGGATTGGAACAAGATGTTATTAGCCTTCTTATCAAGTTGGTAAGCTCTCTTCTCGTTGTCTGTCCACTCTTCTTTAACTTTGATCTGTATTTAGTTTGGATCGTCAGTGGTTGGTTCAAGCTTGGTTGGAATATAGGGCCCATTTTGAATGGTCTCAAATAGATCTTCATCTATTGAGTCCATGTACGCTTGCATTCTGACTTTTCAGTTAGCAAATTTATCCTTGTTGCACATTGGTGGCTTGCTTCCTCCCCCGGTCCTGGATTCGCTTGGTACGAGTGCCACTAGATCTACTAAAGCTTGTAAGCTATAAAATAGAACCTGCTTTGATACCAATTGTTAGTTCCTAGTTTGCACAATAGTTGTCTAGAAGGGGGGGTTGAATAGATATTTAAAAATCTTTTCATTTTAAACTTGTTCTTTGATAATGATTAAAACTTAGCGGAATAAATGTTTGTTTTAATCTTCTTTACCAAGCAATGGAATTATGAGTGTGAGGCGATTATGGCGGCTTATAACAGAGATATAGCAGTTATGGTATGAATGTAAAAGACATAGTCATTTTTAAGTGGTTCAAAGCACTTAAAGCTCCTAGTCCACTCTTCTACTCAACGAGTAAGATATCCACTAAGGATGTCTTTTACAACTTTTGAATCACACATATTCCTTCTGACCAACAGACTCAGAACTTCTTAATTCAGTGAACTCTTTCAAGGAACTTGGCTTTTAGTTCACTCTTGAACTCTTTAAGTCCAGCAGACTTGGTACACTTCTTCAGTTGGTTGATAATGTTGAGTTCTTGATGGTTGCTACTCAGTTGTTGTGTAAGCACTTGTTCTAAAGAACCCGAGTAGTCGAAAGCTTTTGCAATATCTCAGATCGTAGAGTTAAGCTTGAGAGAGATGTTCACGTTGTTTGTTTAATGCTTGCTTAGTTCTCTCTCATCTGTCTGATCTACATATATGTGATCTTGAAAGCTATCCGTTGGATCCATCCGTTAAGACATTAAATACATTTGACTATTCTGATTTTTGATGGAGACATTTCTGTACATCTTCTGAAACTGCATTCTAGCTCACTGACACAGCAGACTGCTTTCTCACCTAACACCTGAAAAGGTGTTTTGCCCCCTTACCAATGGTACTTTTCTTAGCTTCTTCAATACGCTTCTTTGTTGCATACTAAGGATATTTCAGATTACTTTGGGACTGATGAGTACTGCAACGTCTAAAATCCATTCCTCATATGTTGGAATCTGTCTTCACACACATCATGAGGCTCGACGTTTTCTGACATAAGATAGGTGATGCTCTACGATTTATATCGTGATACTCTACAATTCAGATCGTAGTTACTTGTCGCCTTGGTGCTTGATCTGATGCGATCAGCCAAGAGCACTACGATTTCTCTTAAACCATTGCACACTACGATCTTCACTTGATCGTGTTGTAGACTCTACATTTTCGAAATCACACTACGATCGTTGACTTGTAAACTCCATGTTTCCTTCAGCACACTACGATCGTTGAGATGGCTCGGCAAACGTTGGGACCACTTTATGATTTCTGAAGAGTCCCTTCAAGGCAGGCACACTACGATCTTCTAAGCTCTACGTTTCTGCCTTGACTTCTGCAGTGTTGATCATATGATACACTACGATTTCTTCGAAGCCTATCTATTACATCTCCAGATCAACCTAACAGCTTTGATCTTTCTATCTATACATTCCATTACAGAATGATACACGTTTAGAGCTTAGATCAACCTAACAAATTTGATCTATCACTAAGTCCTTGTACATATATTACTTAGAAGGACTTTACATTTAATCATGAGCATATACATTAAAACATCAAATCATAATATGCATTCTCCCAACAATCTCCCCCTATTTGATGTTGACATAACCAAGGAGATTTGTTGTCATGATTATTAGTGACTAGATGCATTTGCAGGATATTTAAACATGTCTTAGTATTTCAGTGAGTAGCTAAAATTTCTAGAGGATAAGCATGAATTTATTTATGATCAAGAGATATTACAGTTTAGCATTTACATCAATCAGAAATTTAAACTTATCTCTATTTAAACTTATCTCTATTTCTTTGACCTCTTTCTTGTAGGTGGGTTGGCATACTCCTCAGCCCTTCTTTTTCTGCAAGCTTCCTCATTTCTGGCTAACTCTTCCAGCTCGCTTGGAGTTAGTCATGGATTTTCTCCATGCCTGTACATGAATGCAGGATCTCCAGTTGGCATTCTTATGCGTACAGTAGACACATCTTGTGAGCTGGGAGTTGACTCCTGACGACTTAAAGGTATAGCCGTTAAAATTCCCTGCTGATCAGATAGTTGAGTCTAATGGTGGAATTGTCTTGCAGGAGGGCTTCGTGATGCTTGAGCATGAAATTGTCCTTTTTCCCTTTCTTGGTGTCCTTGACCTCCTCTGCCTCTTCCCTGATCTCTTTGTGCTCCTTGAACTCCTTTCCCTTTATTCTCCCCCTTTATGTCAGCATCAAGGATTCGAATGTCTGCAGAAAGTCTATTAACTCCTTAGACAAGCTCATTCAGTTGGCTTTGTAACTGAGCAATGTCCTCTCGACTTTCCTTGAGCTGTTTTTCAGATCTTGCTTCTTTGTTTCGAAGGGCAGTGAGAACAATGTCATTTTGACGTTCCTGATTGACATAGGATTTCTGGAATTCTTGGACTGAGGCTTTCAAGTTGATGAAGTTCTCTAGCATAAGTTTATTTTGAACTTCTTGATTTTTCTGCATTTCAAGAACAGCTTCTCTTTGTTTGGTGGCAACCTGGAAATGAATCTCATCTCTGTCCTTCATGCTCTTAAGAATTTCTTGGATAATTTCCCTCAGCTTCTTTGTAAGCTCAGCATTCATAGTACCGGGAAAGTTATTTGCAATTGTGATCATTTGATTTAGCCAGATATGAATGAGGCCGGAGTGAGATTCCAGGCTTTCTTCTATATTCTTGACCATGTCCTTGGTTGCTTCTTTCAAGTCATCCTTTGTGGGCAGATTTGGGAGAGAATCATTGGTTTGAGGATTGTTGAATGGAGGGGATTCTTTCTGAGACTGATCTTGCATGGAGTAAAGAGCAAAATCAAGACTAAAAAAGTAGTTGAGGAGGAGGATGGATCATCCGATGGGGTATATGCGATGGAGGGACTCTACGAGTAGAGTCTATCGTAGAGATGGTGTGAGGGAGTAGGGTAAGGTTTGTTCTTTCGCCATGTAATTTTGGGATTCTCAGAATTGGGAAATTGTTTATTGGATTGAGAATCACTTCCAACCATCGAGGGAATTCATGGAATTGACTAAATGATGATGATGACAAGTGATTAACTCAAAGTGAGTAGGGATAGATAATACCTCAAGTTTATCCTTTGAGGAAGAGGTGTTGGTAATCAACTTCTTCTTTGCAAAGTGGACTCTCCCGGGAATCCATGAGCCAACACCTTTGAGATGGCAGATATTCTTTGAAACTCTAGAACATGTGATCCCAAGAGTTGTTGATTTGGGCTTAATGGTATGGCATCATGGGTAGGTATGAGAACATCTGATTGTATAGGTAGCTTCTATACCCATCTCTGCCTACTCCAATAATCTGAAGATCGTCATCATCTTCTTCCTCTTCTCTTTCTTCGTTGGAGGACTCCATTATCTCAATGGGTTCTTGATGATCTTTTATTGGTTCCTCTTCATTTCTGGCAGGGACATCTTCTTCTACCATGGGGATACCTTGAGGCTCCCCCTCAACTTGATCATCTTCTTATAAGATCAAAAGCTCCCCTCAAGTGGAGCATTTTCTTGAGCTTCAGCTATCTCCCCCTCAGCCGGTGTATTCTCTATCATGAAAATTTCAGGGATCTCCCCCTCAGCTGGAGCACTGTCTTCTTGACTTGCTCTGGACAGTTCCTTCTTAGCAGCCACGCTCTTTGCTTCCTTCTTCAGCACCTTTTCATTTTCAAGAATGTACTTCTTGACCAGTTTTCTCCTTGCTTTGCTGGGTTTAGCCTCAACTTCAGGACTCTCTTGAATCTCGGCTTTTGTGTCTGTTCAATGTACCACTATGCTTGAAGCAATTTGCCTCCTTCTCTGCCCGTACTGTTAGGTCCGGTCTCCACAAGCAAAGAGACTCTACGATTGAGGTGACTGATGGCTTTTTGGACTTATGACCAACCTTGTTCTTCTTCAGGATCTGGGATATGGTAGCCTAATCCTCATCTGCTTCATCTTGCTGCTGCTTTCTCCTTAGCATCCTCAGAGTCTCTATATCAGATGACTCTACTAGTATATCAATAGTAGATCCTTGAGGCTCTTCCATCTGTCTAGCCCTTAGCTTCCTCTTGCCCTTGCTTTTTCTGGTAAGAACAGAGGGTTCTTCTTTGTTTATTTCTTCTTCTCCTTCGATCTCCCTGACCACAGACATGTTTCCTGAAAAGCCTAAGTTCTTCAGATCCCCAGTTCTTCCACTGGATTCTGTCATCATTCGAACATACTCAGCTGGATTCCTTTTCCAGTTTTCAAACAACTGCTGGGTCATTCTTTGATTTAGGTTGATGGCTTCTCCTTCTTCATCCCCAATTTTTTCACCCAAAGGTGATTTGAGAATGATACTCAAGAAACGCCCATATAAGCATCTTCGAGGGCTTTTTGATTTCTTCGAGTTGATGATCCACTTGCCAATCCACTCGAGCAATATAGCTCCATAGTTGAGTTGAATACCATAGTACATGGCAGTCATGAGCTTAAGTTGAGCTTCATTCACTGAGTCATGTCCTGAGCTCGCAAAGATATACATTTCCCAATAATATCGCCTAAAAATTCATACTCTGGGGAACTCCTTCTTCTTGTACCCTTTCACAGATGGATTTTTCTTGTGATGCATTTTTCTTAGTCCCTCTTGGAAGTCTACAGAATCTAAGTGTGGATGCCCTTCATTCTTGAGACCTAGGGAAAGATTAAAGTCTTTTGCCTTTATTCTAATTTCTACTTCCCTTACTTTTGTAGTGATAGTGTCGTTTTCAAACACACCATTTTTGTAGAACTCTTTCACTAGCTTGGGATAGATAAGGATATCTGTGCTCAGAGCCTCCTCGAGACCCGCCTTCTTCAGCAGTGCTAGAGTCTTGTGAATTTTGGTGGAGCTGTTTTGAACTCGTCAAAACAGAGTCTCAGAAATGGAGATTACATTTGAAGCAGCCATTAATTCTGTAGTTGGAAGTGAGATACGTCTGAGCTTTCTGCTGATTTAGGGCTTTTGCTTTGAGAGAAAGAGAGAGAATGAGAGAGAGAGAGATAATCTTTTGGACTTTAGATTTCAAAAATGTGATTTCAACTTGTACTTGTAACTTCCCTCTCTTCTTTTTCGCTTAGTGGGACAGGTGTCGATTTTTGCTTGGCTCTACGATTTTTTGATCGCGGCAGAATGTACTAATTTGCCATTAGCTTCTTCAGAGCTGAGGTGTCCTTAGGAAGACTACTATCGTTGACGTAGTCTTATGTTCGTTGAGTCTGTCCTGCGATCGTCGAGTCTGTCCAGCATTCGTTGAGTCTGTCCTACGATCGTCGAGTCTGATCAATCATTTGTTGAGTCTGTCCTACGATCGTCAAGTCTGACCGGATCCTTGTGATGAGTTTTTGACTAAGCATTCTTTTAAGGTAACTCAGGAAGGGCCAACCTCTTGGAGAGATTCAAGGGTTAGGTTTGTTCCTGAGGCACCTCTTATAGAGATTGCTTTGTTATGAAGATTGTCATCACAAGATACATTTTTGCTTTGTGGATGGGGCTTGTGTCATCGTTGAGTCTGCACTACGATAGTTAAGTCTTTGCTACGATCATTGAGGTAGTTTTCTTTTCAGCTCTACGATCGTGAGCATTCCTTGATCATGTCTACGATTTTGAGTTCAGCCATTGTATCTGCCATGGTTAGCACAATCTAGAGCATATATTTCATGGTTGTAGATTTAGCATTCCTAGCTCACCTATTAACTTATTAAATCCGGATTCATCTAGTGGTATTGTAAAAACATCAGCAAGTTGATTTTCAGTAGGGATATATTGTAAAGATATAGTTCCATTTTGCACATGATCCCTAATGAAGTGATACCTTATTTCTATATGCTTAGTCCTAGAATGCATGACAGGATTATGAGTTATTGCTGTGGCACTTGTGTTATCACAGTGTATGGGAATAGATTTGAAATTGAACCCATAGTCAGCTAGCTTATTTCTCATCCATGGGATCTCGAAAACGAAGAGTCGCCAAAGAAAGAATATATTCAAATTTTCTCGCAGTTGAAGTAGACACTGAGTTTTGCTTTTTGCTAAACCATGACACAAATCTATTTCCTAGAAGTTGACAAGTGCCACTGGTACTCTTTCTATCAATTTTGCATCCTGCAAAATCAGCATATGTGTATCCTATTAGTTCAAATGAGGATTCCTTGGGGTACCAAAGCCCCAAGTAAGGTGTACCTCGAGATACCGAAGATCCTCTTTACAAAGCAGATAAATGTGACTCTTTAGGGTTAGCTTCGAAATCTAGCACATATGCATGTTGCAAACATTATATACGGTCTCATCGCGCTAGGTATAAAAGAGAACCTATCATACCTCTCGTATTGAGTGATATCAATACTTTTACCTTTCTCATCCTTGTCAAGCTTGGTTGCAGGAGCAATTGGTGTTTTCATGGGAGAGGCTGATTCCATGCCATACTTCTTCAGTAAGTCTTTGATGTACTTGGCTTAGTTTATGAAAATTCCTTCTTCAGTCTGCTTTACTTGCAGTCCAAGGAAGAAGTTCAGCTCACCCATCATGCTCATTTCAAACTTGCTCTACATTAGCTTAAAGAATCTCTTGCATAACTTTTCGTCAGTAGAACCAAAGATAATGTCATCAACATAGATTTTAACTAGTAAGACTTTGTCTTTATAATTTCTAAGAAATAGTGTGGTATCTACTCTACCTCTAGTGAACCCATTTTCGATTAAGAAGTTAGTCAGTGTTTCATACCATGCTCTAGGTGCTTGTTTAAGACCATATAAAGCTTTATCTAATCTATAGACATAATTGGAAAGAGATGGATTGATGAAACTTGGAGATTGCTCTACATAGACTTCTTCTTGGAGTTCTCCATTTAGAAATGCACTCTTGACATCCATCTGGAAGACTTTGAACTTCATGTGGGCAGCAAAGGCAAGAAAGATTTTGATGGCTTCTAGTCTGGCAACAGGTGCAAATGTCTCATCGTAGTCGATACCTTCTTCTTGAGAATAGCCCTTTGCCACTAATCTTGCTTTGTTTCTGGTTATGATCCCATCTTCATCCATTTTGTTTCTGAAGACCCACTTAGTTCCTATCACAGAATGACTCTTTGGTCTTGGTACCAATCTTCATACTTTGCTTCCTTCAAATTGGTTGAGTTCTTCCTGCATGGCTTCTATCCAACTGGAGTCTTCCATAGCATCCTCTATCTTCTTTGGCTCTATTTGTGATAGGAAGCTTAGATCAAAACATTCATTCTGAGTAGCAACTCTTGTTTTGACTCTAGCACTCGGATCTCCAATGATTAGTTCCTGAGTGTGATCTCTTGCCCATCTGTTGCTGATTGGGACATCTTTCCTGATGCCTTCCTGTCTTAAGTCTTCAAGGTCTATCTCTTCTTCTTGGAGTGGAGGCTCGCTGTCTTGCATTGACCTCTCTACGATCACATTCTCATACTCTACGATTTCACTGTCTGGCACTACGATTGTAGTGTTAAGCTCGATGACTTCATTTATAGTGTCTGTACTATCGGTCGTAGTGTCTTGAGGCACTATTTTGTCTAAGTCAGTTTCATCAAAGATGATGTGTATCGAGACTTTAACATTCAGTGTCTTCTTGTTGAACACTCTGTAAGCTTTGCTTTCTGTGGCATACCCAAGAAAGATCCCTTCGTCTGACTTGGGCTGGAATTTTGTCAGATACTGCTTTCCATTATTGAGAATGTAGCATGCATAGCCAAAGACATGGAAGTAGCTGACACTTGGCTTCCTTCCTTTCCACAGTTCGTAGGGCGTCTTCTTGATCGTAGAGTGAATTAATGATCCATTTGCATGTGTAAGATGCAAAGGTTGATAGCTTCTACCCGAAATATTCAGCGATGTGTCGCCGCAAGTAGAGTTCTTCCAGCCTCTATCAGAGTTCTGTTCTTTCTTTCAGCTACTCCATTTTGTTGAGGAGTTCGTGGAGCTGAGAAGTTATGACTGATCTCATTGTCTGTGTAGAACTGGTCCATTTCTGAGAAGTCAAATTCTCTGCCGTGATCACTCCTTATAGCCTTGATTTTCTCTCCTTTCTCGTTCATCACCAGTCTGAACATCTTGATTAATTGAGAGCTCGTTTCATCCTTTGAAGTTAGGAAGAATACCAATGTGAATCTGGTGTATTCGTCGACTATAACTAGAGAGTATCTTTTTCCTCCAAGTCTAATTGTTGGAATTGTCCCAAATAGATCCATGTGAAGCAACTGCAAGGGCTTGTCGATAGAGTTGGCAGATTTGCTTTTGAATGAGCTTCTAGCTTGCTTTCCAAGCTGACAGGCATTGCATGGCCTTTCTTTTACGAAGTTGAACTTTGGTAGGCCAGCTACGAGATCTTTTGATGCCAGTTTGGACATGCTCTTGAAGTTTAAGTGAGACAACCGTCTATGCCATAGCCAGCTCATTTCTTCAGATGCTTTTGCCAGAAAACATATTGTCTCATCTGAGCTTAGTTGACCAAGATCCACTGTGTAGACATTTCCTTCTCTTGTCCCGGTTAGCTTTACAGCAGATGTCTTTAAATATCTGACTTGACATTGGTTGTTGAGAAATGTCACTTGATGACCCTTGTCGCAGAGTTGACTGATGCTTAGAAGGTTGTGTTGCAGACCTTCTACATATGGTACCTTGCTGAAAGATACTGCACCATTGCCAGCAGAGCCATATCCTCTTGTCTTGCCCGAGCCGTTGTCTCCAAAGATGACAGAGGAACCCTCCTTTTCTATGTAATTAGATAGTAGGGCTTTGTTCCCTGTAATATGCCTTGAGCATCCACTGTCCATATACCATGTTGAGATCGTGGAGCTCTTTTCCTGTCAAAACATTTGAACTTTCATTTTGGTACCCATATTTGCATGGGTCCTTCTTTGTTAGTATCTTTGAGGACCCAAATCTGTCTAATCTTGGGTCTCACATGCATGGAATTATAATAACACTTAGCAGCCCTATGACCATATTTATTGCAAATGAAACATCTATTATGATGCATGCCTGTGTGTATGATGATTCATCCTCCACTTGGACTTGTGTGGTTCCTTAAGTATCCTTCTGTTAAACTAATTCTCATTTTTCCACGTGTCCTTGGATATCATAAATAGTGATGAGTGTGCCTTCCCTTTACTATACCTTCCCGGTTGATTCGTAGAGTTGGTCTTGCTTGACTCTACGATTCTTCGAGGTTGGTGAGTAGAGGTTAGGTTACTCTTCTCTTTTATGAACCCCAGACCAGCATAAGATCCTTTACTCCTATGAGTAAGAATAGAGACAGTAGGACAAGGTTTAACTGGTTCTTCTAACTGTGAGGATTTCACAAAGGCAATGCCTCTACTAAAACTTGAGGCATTACTAGTGCTAGTTTCCTTTGTCTTTTCCACATAAGGCTCTGAGATGGATTCCCCAAAGCCTAGATATGTTCTGTCGAATGTGCTTCTCTGACTAGAGAGCAGGCAGTCCATGGATGATGAGGATTTGTTCCATGCAGAGATAGTCTTCTCTAGATCCTCAATTTTAGAGGTTAGATTAGATTCTCTTTGTGCATTGAGTGTGTTTATCATTTTAAAGTTTCATTCTCAAATTTCAAACTTGGAAAGAAGATTAGTACTTAGAAGGGTTGTTTCAAGCTCTTCTTGAACTTTCTTCTTCTCCTCTTGAAGAAGTGAATGATCTTTAGACAAGACTCTGAACCACTTCATATATTGATGTAGATCAGTGGTTATGCCATGCAGTGCAGTTCTTAAGTCATTCATGTCTACATCAGGTGAGTTGAAATCAAATATCTCGTCGAGACTTACATCATGTATGTTGAGGCTTTGTTTGTCCTTTGCATGTTTGGCCATTAAGCATGGATTGGCCATTTGTGGTTCTTCTTCATCTCCAGAGTCGGCATTTGAGTCATTATCTGAATCATTCCACGATCCTCCAGCTACCAGGCCTTTGTCTCTTTTCAGAGGCCTCTTGTTTCCTTTGTATTCCTTCTTTGCATGTGTTTTCTTCTTTAGTTCTTCTTTGATAGGTTTGTTGCAGTTGGAGATGAAGTGGCCAAGATTTTTGCAGTTATAGGATAGGTCATTCATTTGATCCTGGCTGCTGTAATTGCTGACCTTCTTTAGCTTGCTGATTCTGCCTTATCGCATGAACCTTCTTAGTCTCTTTACCAGCATAGCAAAGTCTTCATCATCGTCTTCATCATAATCAGAGTCAATCTCAGTGATGACTTTTGATGCACCTTCATTTGCCTTGAGAGCAACACCCTTGCCTTTCCTTCTTCCTTCTGATAGGGTTTCAGCACATTGGGTCAGCTCCAGCTCGTATGTCAGGAGATTGCCATATAGTTATTGAACTGTTATCTCGTTGAGATTCTTTGACTCTCTTATTGCAGTGGTCTTGGCATCCCATCTGCTTGGTAGGGCTCTCATGAACTTTATGGTCAGATCTTTGTTAGGATAGACCTTTCCATACACTCGTAGAGAGTTGAGAAGAACGTTGAATCTTTCATAGGTGGCAGTTACGTTTTCTCCTTACACATGAGCGAACATTTCGTACTGCTATGTTAGGAGAGACTGTTTGTTCTCTTTAACTTCTTCAGTTCCTTCGTGCATGATCAGCAGTGCTTCCCAAACTTCCATAGCTGTTTTGCTATTTACAACATTTTCAAACAGATCATCCTCTAAGGATTGGAACAAGATGTTATTAGCCTTCTTATCAAGTTGGTAAGCTCTCTTCTCGTTGTCTGTCCACTCTTCTTTAACTTTGATCTGTATTCAGTTTGGATCGTCAGTGGTTGGTTCAAGCTTGGTTGGAATATAGGGCCCATTTTGAACAGTCTCAAATAGATCTTCATCTATTGAGCCCATGTATGCTTGCATCCTAACTTTCCAGTTAGCAAATTTATCCTTGTTGCACATTGGTGGCTTGCTGCCTCCCCCGGTCCTGGATTCACTTGGTACGAGTGCCATTGGATCTACTAAAGCTTGTAAGCTATAAAATAGAACCTGCTTTGATACCAATTGTTAGTTCCTAGTTGGCACAATAGTTATCTAGAAGGGGGGTTGAATAGATATTTAAAAATCTTTTCGTTTTAAACTTGTTCTTTGATAATGATTAAAACTTAGCGGAATAAATGTTTGTTTTAATCTTCTTTACCAAGCAATGGATTTATGAGTGTGAGGCAGTTATGGCATTTATAACAGATATAGCAGTTATGGTATGAATGTAAAAGACACAGTCATTTTTAAGTGGTTCAAAGCACTTAAAGCTCCTAGTCCACTCTTCTACTCAACGAGAAGGATATCCACTAAGGATGTATTTTACAACTTCTGAATCACACAGATTCCTTCTAGACCAGCAGTTTAGGAACTTCTTAGTTCACTCTTGAACTCTTCAAGTCCAGCAGACTTGGCTTTCTTACAGTTCACTACGAACTCTTCAAGTCCAGCAGACGTGGTACACTTCTTCAATTGGTTGATAATGTTGAGTTCTTGATGGTTGCTACTCAGTTGATGTGTAAGCACTTGTTCTAAAGAACTGAGTAGCTGAGCAAGCTTTGCAATATCTCAAATCGTAGAGTTAAGCTTGAGAGAGATGTTCATGTTCTTTGTTTAATGCTTGCTTAGTTCTCTTTCATCTGTCTGATCTACATATATGTGATCTTGAAAACTATCCGTTCGATCCATCCGTTGAGACATTAAATGCATTTGACTTTTCTGATTTTTGATGGAGACATTTCTGCACATCTTCTGAAACTGCATTCTGGCCCACTGACACAGCAGACTGCTTTCTCACCTAACACCTGAAAAGGTGTTTTATCCCCTTACCAATGGTACTTTTCTTAGCTTCTTCAATATGCTTCTTTGTTGCATACTAAGGATATTTCAGATTGCTTTGGGACTGATGAGTACTGCAACATCTAAAATCCATTCCTCATATGTTGGAATCTGTCTTCACACACATCATGAGGCTCGACATTTTCTGACATAAAACAGGTGATGTTCTACGATTTGTATCGTGATACTCTACGATTCAGATCGTAGTTACTTGTCGCCTTGGTGCTTGATCTGATGCTATCAGCCAAGAGCACTACGATTTCTCTTAAACCTTTGCACACTACGATCTTCACTTGCTCGTGTGGTAGACACTACGTTTTTGAGAGCACACTACTATCGTTGACTTGTAAACTCCGTGTTTCCTTCAGCACACTACGATCGTTGAGATGACTCGACAAATGTTGGGACCACTCTACGATTTCTGAAGAGTTCCTTCAAGGCAGGCACACTACGATCTTCTAAGCTCTACGTTTCTGCCTTGACTTCTGCAGTGTTGATCATATGATACACTACGATTTCTTCGAAGCCTATCTATTACATCTCCAGATCAACCTAACAGCTTTGATCTTTCTATCTATACATTCCATTACAGAATGATACACGTTTAGAGCTTAGATCAACCTAACAAATTTGATCTATCACTAAGTCCTTGTACATATATTACTTAGAAGGACTTTACATTTAATCATGAGCATATACATTAAAACATCAAATCATAATATGCATTCTCCCAACAGAGAATTCGATGTTGGTAGTTATGTTTTCTTAAAAGTCTCTCCCTGGAAGGGGAAAATTCGATTTGGCAAGAAGGGGAAATTGAGCCCTAGATTTATAGGACCTTTCGAAGTACTTCGACGGGTTGGTGAAGTAGCGTACGAGGTAGCTTTACCTCCAGAGTTGGAGCATATTCATAATATTTTTCATATCTCGGTATTGAGACCGTATAAACCTGATTATAAACATGTTATAGAAAATGAGCCCTTAGAGTTTTTGAAAGACTTAACATATGAAGAAGTCCTTGTTCAAATTGTTGACAGAAAAAAGCAAGTACTGAGGAATAAAGTGATACCTTCTGTTAAGGTGATCTGGAGGAACCACAATGCTGAAGAAGCTACGTGGGAACTTAAAAGCGTTATGATGAAGAATTATCCTCAGTTATTTGCTTGATTTTGTATAGCGATTCTGGGGACAGAATCTTGTTAAGGAGGGAAGAATGTAACGAATAAATTTTTCGAGTTGTGATTATGGGGACAAAATCCTTTTAAGAAGGGAAGGATGTAACGATCGAGAAATTTATAATTTAATTTAAATATTTATGGAATTAAATAAATATTTTAAATAATTTATTTATTGAGGAAAATAAATAATTGATGAATTATGGTGAATTAATTTAGTAACTAAATTGATTATTGATAATTAAATTGAGTGTTGATAATTTTATCTCAAGGATTTAATTTAAGGAAATAAGTAAATTAAATTAATTGCCTAATATTTAAGAAGATAATTAAATTAAATGAATTGTTTAATTTAAAGGAAATAAATAAATTAAAGAAAGTGATGTGTCTAATTTATTAATTAAATTAGATATATAATTATTTATTAATTATAAGTATAGTGATAATAAGATTTTTATAATTTCTAGATAAGTTATTTAAATCAATTAAACTAAGTTATTTAAATTAGCTAAACTAAAGTTATTTACATTAACTAAATTAAAAGTGTGACAATTGGAAACTATATGATATAAATTATTTAAATAATCTAGTGTTGGGAATATGCGTTTAGCCAAACAAGGCCTTGTGGCCTTTGGCTTATTCCAACTGATGTCTTTTTATTTTTCTAACTGAAAGAGAACATGTCATATCAGTTTATTATACGCGTCTTATTTTTCCTCCTAATGCTATAGTCAGTGAAGAGAGAAGCATAGTGAAGTGCAGAGAGTTGGTGAGAAAAAAGGGAAAACCCACAGAGATTTGAGAAGGAAGAATCACAGTGATTTTGAGAGAGGGTCATCATCTTTTGCTAGCATTCAACTAGGGTTTTAAAGGTATAATTTATCTTAATTTTTTTTGCAATACATATTCTCTGTTAATTGGAAATTTCGTTGGATAGGGTTAAGATGTTGAATTATATGTATGTATGTTATTGCTAAACTTGTTAGTTATCGTCTATAATCCTTGGTTGATGTTCAAATTCGTGAAAATTGAATTATGAGAAGGAAATATAAATAACAGTGTTATGTTCATATAATATGGCTTTAGAAAGTATGAAAATTGATGTTTTATATGTGTTGTAATTTGAAATTTGTTGTTGGATTGTGTTGCTAGGGTAAGAAACGAAAACAACGAAGTTTAAATCATGACAATTGATTAAGAAACGAATTCGTGGCGATCAAATTCGTTAAAAGTGTAAAAATGAAGAAAATTCGTGGCGAGCCTGGTGGTAGTGAATGGAGCCAACTCTTAGCCTTATCTCTGAGAGTAAATGGAAACAGCCTTAGCCTTATTGCATCCTCTGACACATTATTATACTTGAAAGTATCGCAGATTTCTATAAAGTTGACTATGTGATCGTTCGGATCATCATTTGGTAACCCTCCAAACCCGATATGAATTTTGAATCATCTCAGATTGTCCCCGGTTTTATCTCAAAACTTGTAGTAAGAATATGGGTGCCTCGTAATACTCGATTGAATTTTAGTAACCACATGGCGTAGCATAATCCATGAGGCTTTTTTGCTCTTCTTCACCATAGTATCTTTCTTATCAAGTGCCTCTTTGGTTTCTTTAACCCACTTACGCAACCGATGAAACCTTTTGTCGATGTCGTCCTCGTAAGGCAATAAATCTAGCTTCTTCGATCGCGTTTGCATACACTAGTCAAGAACACCGAATAGAGCAGAAAAAAGAAAAGTTTAAATTAAGATTAACGCTATATAAAAATCAATAATGACAAAATAATAAACTAATTTCGTAAGAATCTGCCGCCAAAAACTTGTTGCCTAATTTTTAATAGCACTTTACCACGCAAGTATACGCGTTCAATTATAATATTCAGCAAGCAAGGATATCATTCCCGCGAGAAAATAGACTAATATTTATCAATTACTAATTCTAATGCAATTAATCCTATTTTAAACTACGAAATTTTGTTTTTGATTTGAAATTTAAACTTAACAAAACTAATGATTAAGAATCAAAATTTCACAAGAATAACTGCAGATTTAATAGGTTAAGATTACAACTTCCCTTGGTATTTCATTTAAATCAATTCACTTCCCATTTAAAGCAATTAATTAATATGAATCATTATCCAAGAATGATTTATAAAATTCACACACTTTCCAAAACACGTGAACAAATCCTCCTAACTCCGATCCTTAAGACACAAAATTACAAGGAACACTCTTCTCAATTAATTCACTATATTCCTATGTGAATCAAGTTAAATAGGGTTTACGCATAAATTCTTTCAAAGCATACAAAAGACACATAGGTATATTTCTATCCCACATGCTAATCATATTAACCCTATTCAGATTATATGAACAGATGTTATCATATCCAGATCTCAATCTATACTCCATCTTCCAATTTTATATATATTATCACAATAATTGTTGGCTAAACAATTAATCAATAAGCAAAAGATATAATAAACAATTCAATAAAAACCAACTTTCATTCAATGGGAAGGTTCAATTTAAACTACATACCAAGTTCCGTTGCAATCTTAATGAAAATTTAGTTCATGCTAATAATAAAGAAAAACATCATCCAAATTAATAATCCAAACATCCCAGATAATTAAAAAAGATAAAAACTAGAGAAAAGAGGAAGAAACTCTGAATTTTCTCCAATACTCTCTCTTTGATCTTCAGCCCTTGCAATTTTACTTCGTGTTTTTCTTCGTTGTTCTCTCTGCGAATCCCTTGAAAAATTGAGTGATACGTCTTTTCTAAAGTCTCCTCCTATTTGTATTAGTCTCCCCTCTCATTCAAATTCCTTTTTGGCTTCAACAACCCACTTGGAAGTAGAAAATCCTCCTTTTTGCCGCACATAAGCGCGTAGGCGCTCAACACAAGCCATTTCCAAGTGCCTAGGCACTTGACCAGGACCACGTAATTACAAAAATGTCACTCAGCTCTAATTTTAATGATTTTTTGACCTTTTTCTTCTCCGAAATGACCAATTTGTCCATCCAGCTCCAACCTACAAGAAATAAACACAAAACAGATAAAAAAGATACTAAAAAACAATTAAAGATAGGAATAATTAAGTTTAATAATATCGGATTCATAGGTATAAAACCTACTCATCAAATACCCCCAAACTTAACCAATTGCTTGTCCCCCAAACAATAAAACACAATGCAATAACTAAATATGCAATACAGTTATCTACGTGCCTAAAATTTCAGCAGTTAAACAGAACAAAATCTATTCATCAAGCCTCAGAGAAATCAGATTAAACATGCTAGTACATCATATCAAGACAGATTAATAATTTCCTAGTCAATCATCAAATCTTACCCTGTTATTACTGATATAGTGCGTGTGTGCTGAACAACAATGTTAACTAATATAATGCTAAATATAAAACATAATAGATCTCTTTAAAGGCGTCATATAGTGTTAACTCACAAAATTCACGAACAAGCTAGATCCAACTAAAGTCAAACATCCACTAAATTCAAGAGTCCAATCCGGGATACTTATGCTTTACTTATCATTACGGGGGCTTTTTGCTCTTTTCCCGTTTTATTGTTTATCTCTTTTTTTTAAACCATGACTGTGCAATGTCTCATTCCATTAGGCTAACAGTGCTACCCATTAGCGAGCTTTCAACCAACGACTCCCAGACCATATAAGACCTTAGGGCGCTAGGTGTTAAGACACCCCTTCGGGCGTACTTGCTCAAGTAACAAAGGCCCAGAAACAAAACTAGCCACGGTATTTTTTTTTTCTTTCAATTTTTTTTTTTTTTTGAAGCTTATATATCCCAAATTTTTCCCCCAAACTTAAGCTTTTGTCTAAATTCAGTCATCGCCGCCTATTCATGTCTTTCATTCATTTAAACTAGTATTATCCTCAAGACGTCCATTATGTGTCAATTTAAACTCAATCAGTCAACATAGCTATTTTTACTATGCTATCCTTATTATATCAGTTTCAAACAGGTAAAGATTCAAATCATGACAAGAAATCCCATCAAAGTCTTAACAGACAATACTATTCTTGTCTACTCAATTCCAATATCATCATTGGCCAAAACAGACTTAAACTATCTAACAGCTGGAAACATGCAAATACTTGATTTATTTTTTTTTCGTAAGAAATTAGAATGAAAACTACATGAAAAACTACTAAATGATTACTACATGAATGCAAAAACTACTAAATGAATACTACATGAATGCAACTGGAACTGGAAGAATTAAAACTACATGAAAAACTACTAAATGAATACTACATGAATGCAAAAACTACTAAATGAATACTACATGAATGCAACTGGAACTGGAAGAATGCACCCTTAAACTTCACCTATGCAATGTCCTCATTGTATATAACAAACAAAACATAAGAAATTAGGCACTGAGGACTTCCACGAGAAGATAGGCGCCTTATTCCTCGTCGGTATCCTCGTCTTCTTCTTCATCAACCTCATCTTGAGGGGTAGATCACCGGGGTATGCAGACAATGGGGAAATTGGTAGGGGGAGCAATTTGGATTCATCGCGGTCAAACATCTCTAGGAATCTTTGCTTTTCTGATTACGATACATCTCTATTTGTCATTTGAGCTAGGCTATCCTGATTTCTTTCAACCCGGTCAAAACCCTGTTGAACTCTAGTAGCCACCATGTCAATCCTTCTAGTTTGATTTCTTAATTCTCGGCGAATATCTTCAAAAAAATTTGGTGGTGGCCCAGAACTTCCAGCTGCAGGAGGATTGTCGTGTAATTGTTGATTAGGCTCGACTGCAGACTCGGGAGGCACGATAATGAACCCTAACCCTCTCGGGTGTGGTGTACCCCCACCCCATACCTTGTACTTCTTAATAAGCGAGTGGTCAATCGCAGCTAAGGGAGGTTGTCTAGCTTCTTCGGCATCCCATTTGACTCCAGCTTGTTGACATAGTCCAGTGATCAAAGATGGGTGAGGTAATCCACCTGAGGTTCCTCCTCGAATTGCTTTGTCAATTAAATCATGTATAACATGACCCACATCTATAGTTTTTCCTTGTGCAATGCAGAAAAGCAACGCTGTCCGTTGATTTATAACATCACTCATATGCCTACACGGCATCAACTTGGCACAAATAAAGGCATGCCATGCTTTCCCATAACTGCTTAGTGCGGATGCAGGGAACAAAATAGCTTCTTGTTGATCTGTTAATTTCCATGTTGTTCCAGGTACACACAAAGCTTGAATGATCTCACTATAGTCTAGCTCGTGCTCTAAATATTGCATGTAGCCAGTATTGGGTATTATGTTCAAGCCGTAGTAAGCATTTATTATCCTAAAACTGACCTCCACTGATTTTCCGCGAACCCAAATTATGTTACCAACAATATCTTTTGCATTGGCATAGAATTCCTTAACAATTTTAATGACCGATGAATCCGGTTAGGATGCAAAGTTCACCCATCTTCTACTTCCAATCATTTGTAGTAACTCCCCATCTTCTGCCTCTGGTAATAATCCACGCTCACGAATTTGCGTTTTACTAGAAAGCACATTGTAATATCTTTCGGACGCACTAGCACTTATAAATCTCTTTTTGTCATACTTAGTCGAAGTGCCCGAAGTCTCGCCTCTTTGCCTTTTAGTAGCCATGAGTCTTGTGTGTGAATTGCTTGCCCAATAGACGATGTTCAGAGGTTTAGTATGGGCCAATCCTCTTTGTGACAATATATCGAACACTTGGTGTGCACAAATTTTGAACACTATTGGTAGGCACTCCCCCAAACTTAATTTTCACCAAATTTGTCAATAACTAAGCACACTAGTCGTCCAATGCAATACAAGCAACAATGAGAAGTACCCAAATCCACTTGAGCCAACACAATAAAATAACCAACTTCAACTTACTACCTTAGCTACTATCCAAGCAAAACCAAATAATTTGCAATAAAATCTTGTGCACTTACTTGGTTATAGCCAGATATGATGTTCCGATCAAAGTTGTAGGAGCAATTTTTTTTTTTTTTGAGGGTTGAGCACTTACTTCAGATAGATGTGGCTTGAATGTGAGTTGGTGCCCGAATTGGTGATGAAGGATGACCATATGGAGATTAAGTGCCTTAGTTTGGGTAGGAGATTGAGTGTTTGATGGCTTATACAAGAAAACGTTGATTATAGTGGCTAAATTAGAGGAGGGTTGTGATTTGAGTGAGTTTGAGTTGGAGTGGGAGAGCAAGAGAGTCATTGTTTTGGGTTCGTAGAGTTGTGCCCGATTAGGGTTTTTTTTTTTTTTTTACGCTGCAGTAGAGCGCCAGCGCTAGGTATGCCTTGACCACCGGCGCCAGCCAGCGCTTGGAAGCGATATGTGTAATGTACGCATGGAGCCAGCGCTTGGTATTGCTCGATTGGACCGCTTAGCGCTTGGGCGCCTGTATGTAGCTCTTGACTTGGGCGCCTCACTGCACGCATGAGGCCTATTTGGGGTGCTTAGCGCTTGAAGCATCTCTCACTATGTAGTGAGGCGCCTAGGCGCTTGGTTTGTACCGGGCTTGGGCGCCTAGGCGGTTGGACATGTCATAATTTTCCAAACTTGTTGATTTCAACCTACAATACCCCAACTTTAATTGTTAGTTTCTTCTTTTGCAAGGAGATTAATACTTATTTTAAAAACCCTAAACTAAGATAAACTACATTCTAAAATAAAAGAAAACTAACCAACATTAAAGATTCGCCTAAAAAATAAATAAATAAATAAATAACCTACACCACTTAGCAATTCAAATAAGAATTCATGTTTCCTACCCTGAAATCAATTAAATATCGTGTTAGAGAACATAAAGGATGTAACAAAACCTAAATTATAAAATTTTAACCACTAAATAAACTAACAGTAAAGCAAATTAAACAAAATAAAAGTAAAAATAGAAAATAACAATAAAAATTCCTGGGTTGCCTCCCGGTTAGCGCTTAGTTTATAGTCTTGACTGACTTTCTTCTCTCACTTTCTTTTCTCTGTTCTAATCGGCAAGGTTGACCGATGTCCTTTCACGATCAACACAACCCCCATAGTAGTGTTTCAATCGATAGTTGACTTTGAAATTACGTTTAGCATCCGGGTCTTCCACCTCCACTGACTCGTGAGGATAAACTTTTGTAATGATAAATGGCCACGACCAACGGGATTTCAACTTTCCGAAACAATTTAAGCCTTGAATTGTATATATAATAGCGCTTTGTTTGCCTCGCTTCAAACTTTCTTTCCGTAATTTTCTCATCATGCCACCTCTTAACCTTTTCTTTATATAACTTCGCATTCTCGTATGATTGGAGTCTGAATTCATCCATTTGGTTCAATTGTAAGAGGCTCTTCTCTCCCGCAGCATACATATCAAAGTTTAACTTCCGAATTTCCCAATAAGCACCGTGTTTCAAGTTCATTTGGAAGATGGCATGCCTTCCCATATACTAACTGCACGGAGACATCCCCTATCGGAGTTTTGTAAGGTACATGCGATATGCCCATAAAGCATCATCCAACTTACTAGCCCAGTTTTTCCGACTAGGGTTCACTATCTTCTCGAGGATTCGCTTCACTTCTCGGTTAGATACCTCGGCTTGACCACTTGTTTGTGGATGGTAAGCAGTAGCTATCTTATGAGTGACTCCGTACTTAGCGAGAATAGCTGAGAACTGCTTATTACAGAAGTGCGTGCCTTCATCACTAATGATTGCACGAGGAGTGCCGAATCTAGAGAAAATAGTCTTAGAATGAACGTAACCACAACTTTAGCATCATTGGTGGGCGATGCTATAGCTTCTACCCACTTCGAAACGTAGTCCACCGCTAGAAGTATATAGGAGTTACTAAAAGATGATGGAAATGGTCCCATGAAGTCGATGCCCCAAACATCAAACAATTCGACTTCTAAGATCATGTTTAGTGGCATCTCTTGTCGCTTTGATATATTACCCACTCTTTGGCATCTATCACATTTCAATGAAAACACACGGGCATCCTTAAAGAGTGTTGGCCAGAAGAATCCACATTGAAGCACCTTAGCTGCCGTTCTTTCTCCCGCAAAATGTCCACCATAGTTAGATGCATGACATTGGTAGAGAATATTTTCCATTTCAACTTCCGGAACACACCTTCTTATTACTTGATCTCCACATTGTTTAAATAAAAACGACTCATCCATAAATATCTTGTTTCACATCATAGAGAAATTTCTTCTTACATTGACTTGTTAAATCTGGCGGAAACACCTTACTCACAATGAAATTTACATAATCGCATACCATGGAGTATCCATCCTACTGCAAAAGCAGTTGTTCATCGGGAAAAATTCATTGATCTTTGTTGTGTCATCTTTTTTAGTTCTCGCATTCTCTAATCGTGATAAATGAATGATCAACTGACTTTGATTATACTGTTCCTTTTCGGTCCGGATCTCCAAGTCAAACTCTTGTAGCAATAATACCCATCTAATTAATCTCGGCTTCGCATCCTTCTTTGCTATTAAGTACTTAATTGCCGAATGATCTGTAAACACGATAACTTTTGTCCCAATCAAATATGATCGGAATTTATCAAATGCATAAACAACTGCTAATAGCTCCTTCTCGGTAGTGGTATAATTCAGTTGGGCATCCGTTAATGTCTTACTAGCATAGTATATAGCATGAAAAACTTTATCCTTTCGTTGGCCAAGAACTGCGCCAATCGCAAAGTCGCTAGCATCACACATTAATTCGAACGGGATACTCCAATCTGGCGCTATGATTACAGGTGCGGTAACAAGTTTCTTCTTCAACACATCAAAAGCTTCCAGGCATGCTTGATCAAAGTTGAATGGGACATCCTTCTCCAAAAGATTGCAAAGTGGTTTCGTGATTTTGGAGAAGTCTTTTATAAATCGTCTATAGAAACCAGCGTGTCCCAAAAAACTTCGAATACCCTTTACTGAAATAGGTGGTGGCAGGCTCTCGATGGTTTCGATCTTAGCTCTATCAACTTCAATTCCTTTTGATGACACTCGATGACCCAAGATTATTCCTCTTGCACCATAAAATGACATTTCTCTCGGTTTAAAACCAAATTCGTTTCCATACATCGTTTGAGCACGAGAGTGAGATTTTCCAAACAATAATCAAATGAATCCCCAAAAGCTGAAAAATCATCCATAAATACCTCGAGATTTTGTTCGACCATATCGGAGAAAATAGCCATCATACACCGTTGAAATGTCGTACGTAGCATTACATAATCCAAAAGACATTCTGCGAAAAGCAAAGGTACCATATGGGCATGTGAATGTCGTCTTCTCCCGATCCTCGGTGCAATGGCAATCTGGTTATAACACGAGTATCCATCCAAAAGACAATAATACTCGTATCCTGCAAGCACATCCAACATCTAATCTATGAATGGTAGAGGAAAATGGTCCTTACGAGTGGCATTGTTCAACTTTCTATAATCCATACACACCTTGCCAACCGTGAATCGATTCGAAAGTCGGGATCAATTCATTATGCTCATTTGCACCTCGTGTCATTCCCCTTTCTTTGGCACCTGATGATTTGGACTTACCCATGAGCTATCTCGAGATAGGGTAGATAATTCCGCATCCAACCATTTAATGATTTCCTTTTTACAACTTCCTTCATGATGGGATTGAGTCTTCGTTGTTGTTCAATAATCGGTTTCGCTTCATCTTCCAATAGAATCTTATGCATGCAAATTGATGGGCTTATTCCCTTGATATCCGCAAGAGTCCACCTAAGAGCAGTCTTGAATTGCCGAAGTACCCTTAGTAGCTTTTCTTCTTGAACCTTATCAAGTGATGTAGAAATAATAACTGGAAAGGTAGAAGAAGAACCAAGGTAGGCATCTAGTAGATGGTTAAGCAATGGCTTAAGTTCCAAGGTGGGCGGTTCTTCTAAAGATGATTTTACCTTTTCATCCGACTTTCCCCAAAAATCCATAGGTTCAAATTTTTGCAAACTTCGTGTGAACTTGGTCTTTGAATCTAACATTTGAACCCATTCTAGTACAGTTGAATCATCAAATAAATTTTCACTAACCAATGCACTTTCAAGAGGGTCTTCATTCACAAATTCACTAAATACCTCTCTAGTTGCTTCTTCAATCGAGATCAACTCTAAAGCACTCTTCCCTCTCCTTCGGAATTTCATAGCCTTGAAAACATTAAACGTTACTTCTTCATCTTGGACTCTCATCGTTAACTCTCCCTTTTGTACATCAATTAATGTCCTTCCGGTGGCTAAAATGGTCTTCCAAGGATAATGGGTATGTCTTTATCCTCTTCATAGTCCAACACAATGAAATTAATTTGGAAATATGAATTTGTTCACCTTCACTAATATGTCTTCCACAATGCCCCTAGGGTATGTCACCGATCTATCTCTGCGGTTTGTAAAGAGATATTTGTTGGCTTTGGTCTTTGGTAATCCTAAGCGAGTGTAGATCGAAAGTGGCATCAAGTTAATACTACGCACCCAAATCACACAAACATCGTTAAAGAACTAGGGCCCCAATCATTACGTGTATGGTGAAGCTACCCGGATCCTTCAACTTCGGTGGTAACTTTCTTTGTAGAATTGTGCTACATTCTTACATCAACGCTTCTGAGTTTCAAAATCCCCTAGCTTCCTCTTTCTTGCTAAAATATCTTTCATGAATTTTTTGCATAGCTAGGCATTTGTTCTAAAGCATCTGCGAATGGAATGTTGATTTGCAACTTTTGAACACTTCTAAAAATTTTGAAAATTGTCAATCTAATTTACGCTTTTGAAATCTTTGAGGAAAGCAACATGTGGTAATACATTTGTTGTTTGCTTATCTTCTTGTTGTTTTTTCACAACATTTTCCCCCATTTACTTTACGAATTTCCACTCTCTTTTCACCATCCTCGGCAAAAAATTATTTTCTTTTTTGTCCGTCTAAATTTGTAGTCAACTCCTTCCCACTTTCGAGTGTAAGCGCCTTACAATGTTCATTTCCATCATTCCTTGATTTTTTTCTCCGTATCACTAGGTAAAGAACACGGAGTTCTAGTATTCAAAGCACTAGCTATCCGCCCAATTTGGTTCTCAAGATTCTTTATTGCGGTGATTGGTTTTTCGTTGTGTTTCAAACCGAGTTGCCAATCTTGCCAACAATTCTTCCATTTGTGATAGCTTATCGGGTTGATGAGGTTGTGGGTGTTGTTGAGATTGTTGATGTGGTGAAATCCGGTGGATATGATTGCCTTGGAGCTTGGGCTTAAGCATGTGGTGATTATTACTCCAAGAAAAATTTGAGTTGTTTCTCACCCTAGATTGTATTTGTTTGGATAAGCGCCTCTTTCTGTTATAACCGGAAACAAACTGGACTGACTCAGGATTTATTGCACATCGATCACTTGAGTGGCTACCCGCACATATTTCACAAATAGTTTCCATTTTTAGAACTGGTTGTACCCCAAGTGCATCTATCTTCTTTGTAAGAAGCAATCGAAGTCATCACTTGAGCTGATAATGCTGTCATCGCATCCACTTCATAAACCCCTACTGTCCTTGGCTGAGTCGATCTTGCTGTTGGCCACTGATAATTATTAGCTGCCATGGTTTCAAGCAATTGATACCCATCATCACAATTCTTGGCCATAATAGCTCCTCCCGCTGCAGCATCTATACTTGATCTCACTGTGCTGAATAAACCGTTATAAAAAGTTTGTACCTGAAGCCATTTAGGAATCCCATGGTGTGGACATTTTCTCAATGAGTCTTTAAATCTCTCACATGCTTCATATAGTGATTACAATCGTCTTTGAACTAAAGAGAAGATATCGTTCATAACTTTCTTTGCTTTTTGCGAAAGGGAAAAACTTTGCAAGAAATTTACAGGCTAGGTCGTTCCATGTAGTAATCGAGCTTCGTGGTGGTAGTGAATGGAGCCAACTCTTAGCCTTATCTACGAGAGTAAATGGAAATGACCTTAGCCTTATTGCATCCTCGACACATTATTATACTTGAAAGTATCGCAGATTTCTATAAAGTCGACTATGTGATCGTTCGGATCATCATTTGGTAACCCTCAAAATGACATGAATTTTGAATCATCTGTATTGTCCCCGTTTTATCTCAAAACTTGTAGTAAAGAATAATGGAGCCTCGTAATACTCATTGAATTTGATAAGAATCATGGCAGTAGCATAATCCATGATGCTTTTTGCTCTTCTTCACCATAGTATCTTTCTTATCAAGTGCCTCTTTGGTTTCTTTAACCCACTTACCTTAAACCATTTGAAACCTTTTGTCGATGTCATCCTCGTAAGGCAATAAATCTAGCTTCTTCGATCGCGTTTGCATACACTAGTCAAGAACACCTGAATAGAACAGAAAAAAGAAAAGTTTAAATTAAGATTAACGCTATAAAAATCAATAATGACAAAATAATAAACTAATTTCCAAGAATCTGGCGCCAAAAACTTGTTGCCTAATTTTTAATAACACTTTACCACGCAAGTATACGCGTTCAATTATAATATTCAGCAAGCAAGGATATCGTTCCCACGAGGAAATAGACTAATATTTATCAATTACTAATTTTAATGCAATTAATCCTATTTTAAACTACGAAATTTTGTTTTTGATTTGAAATTTAAACTTAACAAAACTAATGATTAAGAATCAAAATTTCACAAGAATAACTGCAGATTTAATAGGTTAAGATTACAACTTCCCTTGGTATTTCATTTAAATCAATTCACTTCCCATTTAAAGCAATTAATTAATATGAATCATTATCCAAGAATGATTTATAAAATTCACACACTTTTTCCAAAACACGTGAACAAATCCTCCTAACTCCGATCCTTAAGACACAAAATTACAAGGAACACCCTTCTCAATTAATTCACTATATTCCTATGTGAATCAAGTTAAATAGGGTTTACGCATAAATTCTTTCAAAGCATACAAAAGACACATAGGTATATTTCTATCCCACATGCTAATCATATTAACCCTATTCGGATTATATGAACAGATGTTATCATATCCAGATCTCAATCTATACTCCATCTTCCAATTTTATATAGATTATCACAATAATTGTTGGCTAAACAATTAATCAATAAGCAAAAGATATAATAAACAATTCAATAAAAACCAACTTTCATTCAATGGGAAGGTTCAATTTAAACTACATACCAAGTTCCGTTGCAATCTTAATGAAAATTTAGTTCATGCTAATAATAAAGAAAAACATCATCCAAATTAATAATCCAAACATCCCAGATAATTAAAAAAGATAAAAACTAGAGAAAAGAGGAAGAAACTCTGAATTTTCTCCAATACTCTCTCTTTGATCTTCAGCCCTTGCAATTTTCCTTCGTGTTTTTCTTCGTTGTTCTCTCTGCGAATCCCTTGAAAAATTGAGTGATACGTCTTTTCTAAAGTCTCCTCCTATTTGTATTAGTCTCCCTCTCATTCAAATTCCTTTTGGCTTCAACAACCCACTTAGAAGTAGAAAATCCTCCTTTTTTTGCATATGTGGCCTAGGCGCTCAACACAAGTTATCATTTCAAGCGCTAGGCGCTTGACCGAGACCACAACGTAATTACAAAATGCCACTCAACTCTAATTTTAATGATTTTTTAACCTTTTTCTTCTCCGAAATGACCAATTTGTCCATCCAGCTCCAACCTACAAGAAATAAACACAAAATAGATAAAAAAGATACTAAAAAAACAATTAAATATAGCAATAATTAAGTTTAATAATATCGGATTCATAGGTATAAAACCTACTCATCATTAACCAACATGGTTAGGTGCTTGGGTAGGGTTATGACCTAAATGATGGTTTAAACCCCGAAAGCTAATATTCATACAACTAATTGTTGTTGCGATTTTTAATGATGTATGTAGGGTAATTGAAGATTATATTACATTTGTGTAGCTTACAAACAAGGCAAGTTCTCTAACTTTACTTTCATAATTGTGCAAGTTTCTAAACTTTAACTCTAAACATTGAGCAAGCTTTCAAACTTCATTCTTTTATTAATGAGTGCAAGTTCCTAAAATCTATTGAGCAATATTATTAATTCTATTATTATATACGTTTGATTAAGCTCTTATAACCTAATTCGTTACATCGAGCAAGTTTCACTTTTCTAATTATTATACAAAGCATATATTGTTCTAATACATCGATTCAAATGAGATTGTTCTAATTCTTTTGAACATAGTACTTTGCATCTGTATTATGTTTATTCAGTTATATATTGTTTATATCCGATCTTTGACTTTGATAGCCTTGTTTAGTTATACATTCTTGTATTAAACTTTTATTGATGGAGATTGAATAAGTGTTCTAAAATTTTAGAAACACTGATAAGCTAGTTCCACTAAACTTTCTTTAGTGCAGAAATTCTAAATTCAAACTGAGATGAACAACCCTAACATAGGGGATTTTGTACGTGTAACGTTTAGATGTTTGTGCACAATACGTGGTACAAAGAGGGCTGATCCCCGAGTGCGCTTAAGAAGTGTCTCAGACTGGTCTAACGATCATTAAGGTTAAGGTAATAATACCTAAACACCGTGGACATAGTTCGTGGTCTTAAGACCCTCAGATAATTAAAGTTTGAACTTGTTTTCTATTTTGATTCGTGGCACAAGTTCTTTATTGTTCAGTATTCGTTGTTCACTCTCATGTTGTTATTATACTATCTTTATATCAGTGAGCAATTGTTTGCTCACTCTTGTAATTAAACAATGCAGCTAAAGTCGAAAGAGATGATGAGTCATCTACTAGCAAGGGAAAGGGCAAGATGTCCAAGTGTTGAAGAATTAATTAAAGTTAATTTAAATGCATGAAGTTATAAGACTTATTTTATTTTATAATGTATTCCACAAATTGATGTAATAATTTAAGGTTAGATTACCTGGGATTGTTTATGAGATGATGTAACCCTTTAATGGAAAAGATTATTGTTTAAGTTATTTAATGTTTTATCATTTATCATTGGTAGTCAGATGTAATTATTTTGATAGTGAGCACCAAATTCGGCAGTAATGAAGTACCCGGAATTGGGGGTGTCACAATAAGAGTCTAATCCAACTGAACTACAACAATTACTTGTTATAACATATGTAAATGAATTGTTGGCTCAGTTTCTTTCTCCTTTTCTTCATATTTTTGTTTTATGTTTTTTTGGTAAACAAGAAATTTATGTAATGTTTCACACTTTCACCAACCCCTTTTTTTTAATTCATTCATTTTTTGTTTCTATGCAGCATGTCATATATAACTATATAAGTTAGTATATACGTACAGCGATTCATTGAAACCTTTAAAGCATACACTCTCTTAGTTCCACACTAGTATTGTAATATCCGACAAAATAAAATAATAATTAAATTTATTTAAATAAATTTTAATTGGATTTTTTTTATATTTAATTTGTGTGGATCATAATGGGTATTGGATAACATTGAGTTGATAAATTTGGGCCTTCAAATTAATTAAGTTAAACACATATTTTATACTATTGAATTCTATTAAAATTATGAGAGTTAATAAAATGTATTTAAATGATTAAAATATAAATCCTATAGGTATTCGAGAACATTATATTATACTAGTGAAACTCACCAATAATTTTAATAAATTTAAACAAATAATCTACATTAATTTACCTTATACAATATTAATTAATTAATATGGAGTCTTGTGAATGTAGTAAAACTATCTAAAATTTCTATTAATCTCAAAATACTATATTATTTAGAGTTAAATAAATACATTTTCCAATGTTTGAGAAACTTATGTATTGGATAGAATTAAATTTTAAATAATTTAAATTGAATATTTTTAATTATGATTCAAATTTAATTCATTTAAAAAGACAAATAAATTAAAACTAGAGATTGTACATTTTGTTTAAACGGTTGTCTTTTTATTTTTTGTACTTTTATTTAGATGCATGCATGTTAAAACAAGTAACTGTTGTAGTTCAGTTGGATTGAACTCTTATTTAATGATTTGGAGGTCTTGTGTTAAACTGTAAGACCCCAACTTTTATGAATAAAGAATAATTTTCTCGAAATATATTTTTGAATATTATGGTGTGGATTTTATATAATGTTATAGTTGTGGGTAATATTTACAAATTTTGCAAAGTAAGCAAGTGGTTATATAATATTTGATTGGTCAGGGAATATTCATTTTAATGGGGAATATTAAATGACGTCACAATCATTGGTGGACCCCATAACAAAAGTATTGTCGTAGTTAGAAAAGCATGTAATTATATTTTATAAAAATAACTACGAAAGTGTTACCGTTAAAACTGTTGAACTACACGGTAGTAAAATACGAAGAATCTGGCGTGGTTGCATAGTAGCACACGGTATTGATTATTGATGCTTACGTGAGAAGTCACTCGGTTATACTCAATTATTACTACAATAATTCTTTGCGATCATATCTCTCATATTATTGATTCAATTATTGTCACAGTATCATCTGCATAATATTTATTATTATTAAATCAATAATTGAGACGACAAAGTTATTCATATAATTATTTACAATATTGACAATGTTTAGAAGTTCAGTCAAGGAGAGGTTTGGTCACCTAATTACGCGCCAATAAAGAGAAATCCTTATCGGAAAGCCCCTCTTTCCTGGGAACGACCTGGTTGTTAAATATTGTGAATTATAATATTAATGATGAATAAGTTGTATTGATTAAAGATGAAATTTATAGTTTCATTATGTTGAGATTATTAGTGTTAGTGGAAATCGACATTTATTTCGATAATAATTGATGTCTGGAGGTTATATTGACCAATCGGGTAATTAATCGGATAAATGAGCAATTAATTGCTATTATTTCACATGTTTATAACTATTTGTTTACATGTGTGTACTATTGATTCATATTCATGTACTATTAGGGGAGGTGGTGCAAGATTGATAATACTTGCATGACTCAATTAAAAATGGAGGTATAGTTGAAGGTACTATACTGTAATTAGTTTTTTCACATGATTATACTATTGAGTCACATGAATGAACTATTAATTCATATTATTTACTATTAGGGGAGGTGGTGCAAGTTTGATAATACTTGCAGGACTAAATTAAAAATAAAGAAAAAGAGGAAGGTATTATACTGTAATATTTCGAGCCCCAAAACGTGCAATTATCGAAACTATATTTTCCTATAAATAGAAGCTCATTCTTCCTTCATTTCTCACCAATTCACAAAAGCTTTAGAGCAATTATTATAAAGAGAAATTATAGAGAGAAAGAAGAAGAGAAGTTTGCTACCTCACTATTCTAGTATCCAGTTTTTCTAAGGTAAGGGGTATTATTCTTTCGTATTCATGAAGAGAGGGATATGATCCATGGCTAAGATGTGAGACAAGAACTATGAGGGGAGAGATGGGAAATTCCTTCGCTAGTATGACCTGCCTAAGTTTATTTGGTATTTATTTGGTCGGTCAGAGTATAGGGATAATATGTGACATGTCAATTAACCCTTGTTTTGTGGCAGTATTTGAAAATGACATCCGAGAATGTTGAGAATAGCAATGGAGCACAGGAGACCATTGAGTCTCCACAGATCAATAATCAGGATAATGTGCATCAGGAAGACGCAATCCTCATGCAAACAACAACACTGACCAAATGATGAACGATGGAATGTTCAGAGGCTTTATGAAATTTATGCAACATCAAAGTAGAGAGAGCGGCTCTGTCCAAAATGTAGGTGGAAACTGAAACTCTCTTGACGGTCACCGCTAAACAGTTCAAGGTGGGACCACCAGAGTTTATTGGAGAGCCAAAACCACTTAAGGCGGAAGCGTGGATAAAGCAGATCACCAAGATATTTGATGTTTTGGGATGCTCCGAGGAGCAAAAGGTTATATTTGCCACCTTTATGTTGCAAGGAGAGGCAGATTACTGGTGGTAATCGGTAAAGCGTACTCAACCTGTCGCACTGAAGATGTCTTGGGAGAAGTTCTAAGAACTATTCAACGACAAGTACTTTCCCGAAAGTATTCATCATATGAAAGAGGTAAAGTTCATCAAGTTGGAGCAGAACAATATGACCGTGTCACAGTACGAAGCTAAGTTTGCCAAGTTGTCCCGGTTTGCATCTCACTTGGTTGATAATGAGCAGAGAATGACGCGGATGTTTCTAAGCGGTTTGAAACCCGAGATACGTCAATACTTAATTTCTCACAAACTGTGTTTGTATTCAGATGTTGTTAATAGGGCTCAGTTATTGGAGCGCGATAACGAGTCAACTCAACCAAGAGAAAATAGCCGGCAAAATGATAATACCAGTGGTAGCAGTCATCGAAGCGATGATAACAAACGTGGAGGGAATCAACATGCCAGAAATGGTAACCACTTCGGTGGTAATCATGGCCAAGACAGTAAAAATGGACATTTCAAGAAAAGGAGATTTAACAATGATGGAAAGACGTCAGCACCAGCACCCGTTGTTAAGGAAGGAGAACGACCACCTATCATATGCTTCAAATACGGAGGGGAGGGACATATCAGTCCAAATTGCGTGATGCAGTCCAAAACGTGTTATAATTGTGGAAAAGAATGTCACCTAGCCCGATTTTGTTGTGCACCAAAGACAAGTCCAGCTAGGATGGAGGCACCAAAGGCCGTCCCAGAAAAGTCAAAGTCGGTAGTTTAAGGGAGAGCGTTTGTCGTAAACTCCCAGAAAGCAAGGATCCCGAACGAGGTCATTACGGGTAAGCTTATCATAAACTCTACCGAAGTCTATACCTTATTTGATATCGGTTCTACCCATTCTTTTATTTCTCCTACTTGCGCTCAACGTTTAAATTTGACTACGGAGAAATTAGACTTTGACTTATCGGTTGAAACTCCGTTGGGAGAAACCTTCATTACAACCACTGTTTATAAGTTTTATTTGATTCAAATCGGTAACCGCACGTTACCTGTCGATCTTATTTCTTTAAAAATACTTGCATTTGACGTGATTCTAGGGATTGATTAGTTAACTACTCATCATGCTAAAATTGATTGTTTTCGTAAAGTTGTTAGCTTTTATATTCCTAATCAACCTATTATGCAAATTCAAGCAGCCAAACCATTAAAATAAATCACGGTCATCTCAAGCCATAAAGCTATTCGTTTATTGAATAATGAATGTCAAGCTTTCTTAGCTCATGTCACAGATTTAAACAAAAATACGTCAGATTTGAAAGATATTTCTATTGTTAATAAATTTCCTGACGTATTCCCTGAAGAGCTTCCTGGCCTACCCCCAGAGCATGAAATTGAATTTTTTATCGATCTTGAACCCAGTACAAAACTTATTTCCAAATCCCCATATCGAATGGCTCCTATTGAACTTCAGGAGTTAAAGACCCAATTGCAGGAATTGTTAGACATCGGTTTCATTCGTCCTAGTACGTCTCCTCGGGGTGCTCCCTGTTCTATTCGTGAAGAAGAAAGATGGAAGTATGCGACTTTGTATTGATTATCGGAGTTGAATCATGTCACCATCAAAAAAATAGTACCCGTTGTCTCGCATTGATGGCTGTTTGACGATTATAAGGCGCCAAATTCTTTTCAAAGATTGATCTTTGTTAGAATATCATCGATTAAAGATTAAAACTGATGACATTCCAAAGACTGCTTTTAGAACTCGGTACGGGCATTATGAATTCTTAGTCATGTCTTTTGGATTGACTAATGCTCCTGCTGCCTTCATGGATATGATGAACCGAGTATTCAAGGAATATTTGGATCACTTTGTGGTCGTCTTTATTGATGACATCCTCATATACTCCAAAACCCGTGAAGACCATGAGCAACACTTGAGGCTGATACTCCAAAAGCTTCGTGAAAACAAGTTATATGCCAAGTTAAAGAAATGCGATTTCTGGCTTGAGAAAGTTGCATTCCTTGGGAACGTGATATCAAATTATGGGATATTTGTTGACCCGACAAAGATTGAAGCAATTCAAAGCTGGGAGCATGTAAAACCCCAACTTTTTGAATAAAGATGAATTTTCTATAAATATTAATTTTGAATATTATGGAGTGAAATTGATATAATAGTTGTGGGTAATATTTATAAATTTTGCAAAGTACGCAAGTTATTATATAATATTCGATTGGTCGGGGAATATTCATTTTAACAGGGAATATTAGTACAACGGCACAATCATTGGTGAACCCCACAACGGAATTATTGTCGGATTCAGAAAACGACAAAAATACTTTATGAAAATAACGGCAGAAGTTTTACAGATTAAGCTGTTGAAACACGGTGTTAAAAAGTACGATGTCTGGCGTGGTTGTATAGTAGCACACGGTATTGATTATTGATGCTTACGTGATAAGTCACTTTCAGTTTTGTTGGTATTATTAATGTAATAATCTGAGAAAATCTTTTATATAAAACAAAATACTTTTATAAAGTTATTCTATAAATAGAATATATTATATTCTATTATGCATAGTGCATAAATATATGCATGTAGTGTTTTTGCATAGTAAAAACTTTTTATATAAAGCGGAATACTTTTATAAAGCTATCTGTTTTATTAGACAATAATTAGAATATATTATATTTTATTATGCATAGTGTTTTTATATAGTACTGCATAGTGTTTGCATAGTAAAATTTTTATAAAGTTATTCGTTTTATTAGATTATAAATAGAATATATTATATTTTATTTAAAAGATTTTTGCTTTAAATATGGACCCGTCGATTAAAGTAAATCAATCTGGACCGTTTCATGGATTAGTTACTATGCATTCCATTTTCCTATAAATAGAAGCTCATTCCTTCATTATTTTCTTACGAATTCACGTAAACTACAGAGAGAGAAACTATAGAGAGATAGAAGAAAATTATTCTGCTACTTAACTACTTTTATATTCGATTTCTTTTACGGTAAGGGGTGTTATTCTTTTCTTATTCATGAAGAGAACTGTTGTTATTCCATTTCTTATTATTACATTGGAATAACTATATATCTGTGGTCTAACCTATACTTGGTGACATTCTTCTATTATTACATTTTTTGGAACATCACATGTCATGTGTTTTACAGGACTGGTTAAAATCTTTATTATTATTCCGTTAGAACATCCACATGCGTGTGTTTTACAGGACTGGTTAAAATCTTTATTATTATTCCGTTAGAACATCACATCGTGTGTTTTACAGGACTAGTTAAAATATTTATTATTATTACATTTGGAACATCACATGCATGCGTGTGTGTTTTACAGGACTGATTTAAAATCTTTATTATTACATTGGAACATCACAGCCGGTGCAAATTTTTTACGATTTGGTTACATTATTATTATTACATTGGAATAACTTGTCTATCTGAAATATCGCATGCATGGTGATTTCTTTTGTTATTCCATTCTTTATTATACTCGGTTGGTTAAAGTTTTGACTTCTATACTCCATGAAATTAGTAGAATATCCTTGATATTTGCGCTTCATCCGGTATCTTTTCATGGAAATATTCTTCTGATCATTCTTGAATTTTACTCTACAAAGCAGTATCATGTTGACAATTTGGGCGTTAATAATTCTGGATAAAATAATTCTTGAACTTGTTTTATTGAATTCTTATATCATTGTCATCATCCTCATGTTTATATTTTGTTGAAAATCATCATACGTGGCTTCTGTAGTGCATAGATGGACTTGGTATGATTATGACCGAGGATTATTCGATTGTAATCATGACCGTAATGTTACAAATGATGTGGTAAAAGTTCTCATTGGCCGTAGTGCATTGATGGGACGATTGTTGGCATGATCATGACCATTAATGAATACACAAATATTCTTGGCCCGTGGTGCATGGATAATTGTGGTCGTGATACTAAAGAATATCCTTGGCCGTAGTGCAGGGGTGATTCGATGATGTGGAATATTTATTAAGCTGAGTCTCAGTGATAACAGTGATGAAAAACCTTTTTAATCATAAAAGATAGTAGAATTTATTTTCTACTTGACTCTTTTAATGGATTGCTTGTTCCGTTGTAGTTAAACTTGATGTCTATTATATTTTATCAGTTTAACATTGTTGGAGACTAATGATAATTTATTATGCATTATCTTAGTCATAATATTTCTTACTGGGCTAGTTGAGCTCACCCTTTCTTTCACTGTTCTCTTCAGGAAATGAGAACATAGGAGGGACTAGTCGGGGAACGGAGTGACGGTCCAGAGGATAGCATTAGTAGTCCTCACTATTCTGTGAAATAGTGTGTTAATAATTGTAATGAGGACTCCTTTTTATTTTGTATAATCTCTAGTAGTCAATAATTGTATTTAAACTCACAGTTTATGTTTTTATTAGTATTGTACGACAGTTGTATTAGTAAGTTGTATTTGAATTTTGTACCATGTCTCGACGGCGACCCAAGATGGGTGATGTATACCTAATTTTGGGGGCGTCACAGTTGGTATCAAAGCTTAGGGATATGATCCCTGGCTAAGATGTGAGACTAGAACTAGGAGGGGAGAGACGGGGAATTCCTTCTCTAGTATGACCTACTTAAATTTATTTTGTATTTAAAGTGGTTGGTCGAGTTTAGAGATATTATGTTACATGTCAATTAACCTTTGTTTTGTGGCGATGATCTGAAAATGACATCAAGAAAATGTTGAGAATAGCAATGGAGCACAAGAGACCGTTGAGTCTCGCACATATCAATAATCGGGAGAATGTGCATCGGGAAGGCGACAATCCTCATGCAAACAACAACCTTGACCAAATGATGAATGATGGATTGTTCGGAGGCTTTATGCAATTCATTAAAACAAGCAATGAGAGGCGGCTCTGTCCAAAATGTAGGTGGGGAAACTTTGGAAACTCTCGGGCGGTCACCATTAAACAGTTCAAGGAGCTGGGACCACCGGAGTTTAAGGGAGAGCCAAAACCACTTATGGCGGAAGCATGGATAAAGCAGATCACCAAGATATTTGATGTCTTGGGATGCTCCGAGAAGCAAAAGGTTCCCTTTGCGCCTTTATGTTCTTGTGAGAGGTGATTCTTGGTGGGAATTGGTAAAATGTACTCAACTGCCCGTCTTGAAGATGTCTTGGGAGAAGTTCCAAGAGCTGTTTGACGACAAATACTTTTCCGAAAGTATTCGTCACATGAAGGAGGTGGAGTTTATCAAATTGGAGCAAAACAATATGATCGTGTCGCAAATCTGAGACAAAATTTGCGGAGTTATTCGGTTTGCATCCCACTTGGTGGATAATGAAAGAGAGAATGGCGTGAATGTTTTTAAGAGGTTTGAAGCGGGAATCGTCAACATCTTATTTCTCATAAAGCGTGTTTGTATTCAGATGTTGTAAATAGGACTCGATTGGTGGAGCGCGATAACGAGTCAAATATAACCAAAAAGAGAAGCGGCCGACAAAATGATAATACCGGTGAGAGAAGCGATCATCAAAGCGGTGACAACAAGCGTGGAGGAATCAACGGGCGAAATGGTAACCACCGGTGGTAATCAGGCCAAAACAATAAGAATGGACATTTCAAGAAGAGGAGATTCAATAATGATGGAAAGCGTCAAAGACCGGCAGACCGTTGTTAAGGAAGGAGAAAGACCACCTATCATATGCTTCAAATGCGGAGGGAGGGACACATCGGTCCAAATTTGCGATGTCAGTCCAAAGCATGTTATAATTGTGGAAGAGAAGGTCACTTAGCCCGATTTTTTGTCGTTCATAGAAGACAAATTCACTAGGATAGAGGCACCAAAGGTACATCCCGAGAAAAAGTCAAAGCCCGGTAGTCTGAGGAGGCGTTTGTTGTGACCTCCCAGAAAGCAAGGAACCCGAATGAGGTCATCACGGGTAAGCTTATCATAAACTCTAGCGAAGTCTACACTTTATTTGATCTGGGTTCTACCCATTCTTTTATTTCTCCTACTTGCGCTCAGCGATTAAATTTGACTCAGGAGAAATTAGACTTTGACTTATCTGTGGAAACTCCGTTGGGAGAAACCTTCATTACATCCACGGTTTATAAGTCTTGTTTTTGGTTCAAGTTGTTACACCACACATTACCTGTCGATCTTATTACATTAAAAATACTTGCATTTGATGTAATTCTAGGGATTGATTGGTTAACTACTCATCATGCAAAAATTGATTATTTTCGTAAGGTTGTTAGCTTTCATATTCCTAATCGACCTATTATGCGAATTAAAGCAACCAAACCATTAAAATCAATCACTGTCATCTCAAGCCATAAAGCTATTCGTTTATTGAAAAACGGATGTCAAGCTTTCTTAGCTCATGTCACAGATCTAAACAAAAATACGTCAGTTTTGAATAATATTTTTATTGTTAATGAATTTCCTGACGTATTCCCTGAAGAACTTCCTGGCCTACCCCAGAGCGTGAAATTGAATTTTGTATCGACCTTGAACCCGGTACAAAACCCATTTCTAAATCCCCATATCGAATGGCTCCTATTGAACTTCGGGAGTTAAAAACTCAACTGCGGGAATTGTTAGACATTGGCTTTATTCATCCTAGTACTTCTTATTGGGGTGCTCCTGTTCTATTCGTGAAGAAGAAAGATGGGAGTATGCGACTTTGTATTGATTATCGGGAGTTGAATCATGTCACCATCAAAAAAATAGGTACCCATTGCCGCGTATTGATGACTGTTTGACCCGATTAGAAGGAGCCAAATTCTTTTCAAAGATTGATCTTCGTTAGGATATCACCAATTGAAGATTAGAACCGATGACATTCCAAAGGCGACTTCGAGAACTTCGATGCGGGCATTATGAATTCCTAGTCATGTCCTTTGGATTGACTAATGCTCCTAACGCCTTCATGGATATGATGAGCAGAGTATTCAAGGAATATTTGGATCACTTTGTGGTCGTCTTTATTGATAACATCCTCATATATTCCACAACCCGTGAAGATCATGAGCAACACTTGAGGCTGATACTCCAAAAGCTTCGTGAATATAAGCTTTATGCCAAGTTGAAGAAATGCGAGTTCTGGCTTGAGGAAGTAGCATTCCTTGGGCACGTGGTATCAAGTCATGGAATATCATTGACCAAAGAAAGATTGAAGCTATTCAAAGTGGGAGCAACCTAAATCGATGATCGAAATCGTAGCTTTCTCGGCTTATTTGGTTATTATCGGAGATTCGTAGAAGGGTTTTCTCGAATCGCTACTCCACTAACTCGGTGACTCGGAAGATACAAAGTTCGGTTGGAGAGAGAGAATGTGAGAGGAGTTTTCAAGAACTCAAGAAGAGACTCATTTCAGCACCTGTTCTGACAATACCATCTGGTTCGGAGGGATTTGTCATCTACAGTGATGCTTCGGGCAAAGGGTTAGGATGTGTTCTCATGCAACATGGGAAAGTTATAGCCTATGCCTCACGACAACTCAAAGAATATGAGAGGAATTATCCTATTCATGATCTAGAGTTGGCAGCTGTTGTCTTCGCACTAAAGATTTGGAGGCATTACTTGTATGGGGAGAAAGTAGAGATCTTTACGGATCATAAAAGCCTCAAATATTTCTTCACTCAAAAGGAACTCAACATGCGACAACGACGTTGGCTTGAACTGTTGAAAGATTATGATCATACTATCAATACCATCCGGAAAAGCGAGCGTGGTAGGCGGCGCATTGAGTAGAAGATCATATCTTTGAATACGAGTGCAATATTGTCAATGCAAAGGCCCATTTTGTATGACTTGCAAAGGATGGAGATAGAGATAAAGACTCCAGGGACCCATGTGATGATGGCAAATATACAAGTAGAACCGACTTTAATTGATAAAATTAAAGCTGCTCAAATTACAGATCCGGAGCTAATGCGTATGAGGAAGAAAATGCAAGAAGATGCGATGCCGAAAGCAAGAATCGATGAAGAAGGAATACTTCGAGTCAACTCCAGACTTTGTGTTCCTAACGACCCTGATTTAAAGTATAAAATCATGATGGAGGCGCACAACACACCGTTTGCAATCCATCACAGGAGTACCAAAATGTATCATGATCTTGACATACATTTTGGTGGGGCAATATGAAGAGAGAGAAGTATTTGTTTATCTCGAGGTGTCTAACGTGTGTCGATAGTCGAGTGGCGGAGCATCAAGTACCAAAAGGTCCATTGCAACCACTTAAAATTCCAAAATGAAAGTGGGAGCACATTACCATGGATTTCGTTCATTGGTCTTCCCAAAGTTTCTCAAGGCATAGATGCGATTTGGGTCATTGTTGATAGATTGACCAAGTCCGCTCATTTCTTACCGAATCTGAGAAACTTATACACTTGAACGTCTTGCTCGTATGTACATAAACGAGGTTGTAAGATTGCATGGTATGCCAGTATCCATAGTTTCTGATAGAGACCCAAGATTCACTTCGCGATTTTGGGTTAGTTTGCAAAAAGCTATGGGCACAGATTTACGATTTAGCTCGGCATATCATCCTCAGACGGACGGACAGTCGGAGAGGACTATTCAAACTCTTAAAGATTTATTAAGACTCTGTGTCCTTGATTTCAAGGGAAGTTGGGACAAGTTCTTACCGTTGGTGGAGTTTTCCTACAACAATAGTTATCAAGCAAGCATTGGCATGGCTCCATTCGAGGCGTTGTATGGAAGAAAGTGTCGTTCTCCAGTGTGCTAGGATGAGGTGGGTGAAGCAACGTTGTTGGGACCGGAGTTGGTACGTATGACTACGAAAAAGATTCAAACGATCCAACAACGTATAAAAACCTCACAAGATCGACAAAAGAGTTATGGTGATCTTCATCGAAAGGATGTGGAATTCGATATTGGAGATCATGTGTTGTTACGTGTTGCTCCATGGAAAGGAGTTACGAGGTTTGAAAAGAGAGGAAAGCTCAATCCTCGATTCATTGGCCCATTTTTAATCCTCGATCGAATACGAACTATGGCCTATAGACTCGCTTTACCACCAAGTATGTCTCGTGTTCATAACGTTTTTTACATATCCATGTTACGTAAATATGTGAAAGACCCGAACCACATTATTGAGTTAGAACCAGACAAAATAGCGAAAGATTTAACGTATGAAGAGGTTCCTGTTCAAATCTTGGATAAGAAGGAACATATTCTACGCTCCAAGGTTATACCTCAAGTTAACGTTTTGTGGAGAAACCACGATGTTGAGGAAATGACCTGGGAGTTAGAATCTGAAATGAAGTCAAGGTATTCTTACCTCTTCGATATACCAGGTACGTACCCTAATTTCGAGGGCGAAATTTCATAAGAAGGGGAGATTGTAAAACCCCAACTTTTTGAATAAAGATGAATTTTCTATAAATATTAATTTTGAATATTATGGAGTGAAATTGATATAATAGTTGTGGGTAATATTTTTAAATTTTGCAAAGTACGCAAGTTGTTATATAATATTCGATTGGTCGGGGAATATTCGTTTTAACAGGGAATATTAGTACAACGGCACAATCATTGGTGGACCCCATAACAGAATTATTGTCGGATTGAGAAAACGACAAAAATACTTTATGAAAATAACGGCGGAAGTTTTCTGTTAAGCTGTTGAAACACACGGTGTTAAAAAAATGCGATGTCTGGCGTGGTTGCATAGTAGCTTTACGGTATTGATTATTGATGCTTACGTGATAAGTCACTTTCGGTTTTGTTGGTATTATTAATGTAATAATACGAGAAAAATCTTTATATAAAAAGCAGAATACTTTTATAAAGTTATTCTATAAATAAAATATATTATATTCTATTATGCATAGTGTTGCATAATTATGCGCATAGTATTTTGCATAGTAAAAACTTTTTATATAAAATGGAATACTTTTATAAAGCTATCATTTTATTAGACAATAATTAGAATATATTATATTTTATTATACACATAGTGTTTGCATAGTACTGCATAGTGTTTGCATAGTAAAATCTTTTATAAAGTTATTCGTTTTATTAGATTATAAATAGAATATATTATATTTTATTTAAAAGATTTTGCTTTAAATATGGACCATCAGATTAAAGTAAATCAAACTGGACCGTTCATGGATTAGTTACTATGCATTCCATTTTCCTATAAATAGAAGTTCATTCCTTCATTATTTTCTTACGAATTCACTGAAACTCTAGAGAGAGAAACTATAGAAAGAGACTAAAGAGAATAGAAGAAAAGTATTCTACTACTTAACTACTTTTATATTCGGTTTCTTCTTTTTACGGTAGGGAATAAGGGGTGTTATGCTTTCTTATTCATAAAGAGAAGCTGTTGTTATTCCATTTCTTATTATTCTATTGGAATAACTTTTGTATGTCTGTGATCTACCCTATACTTGGTGACATTCTTCTATTATTACATTGGAACATCACATTTGGTCGTGTGTTTTACAGGACGGTTTGGTTAAAATCTTTATTATTATTCCGTTGGAACATCACATGCGTGTGTTTTACATCGGACTGGTTCCGTCTTTATTATTATTCCGTTGGAACATCACATGCAGGTGTGTTTTTTACAGGACTGGATTTAAAATCTTTATTATTATTACATTGGAACATCCTTTGTCATGTGTGTTTTATGGTGAGGACTGGTTCCATTCTTTATTATTACTGTTGGAACATCACTGTAAATTGCAAATTTTGACTTTGGTTAGATTATTATTATTCTGTTGGAATAACCTATCTATCTGAAATACCGCATGTTTGGTGATTTCTTTTGTTATTTCATTCTTTATTATACTCAGTTGGCTAAAGTTTTGACTTCTATACTCCATGAAATTAGTAGAATATCCTTGATATTTGCACTTCATCCAGTATCTTTTCATGGAAATATTCTACGATCATTCTTGAATTTTACTCTACAAAAGCAAAGTATCATGTTGACAATTTGGACGTTAATAATTCCTGGATAAAATAATTCTTGAACTTGTTTTATTGAATTCTTATATCATTGTCATCATCCTCATGTTTATATTTTGTTGAAAGTCATCTGTGCCCTGTAGTGCATAGATGGACTTGGTATGATTATGACCAAGGATTATTCGGTGTAATCATGACAGTAATGTTACAAATGATGTGGTAAAAGTTCTCATTGGCCCGTAGTGCATTGATGGACAGTTATTGGCATGATCATGACCATTAATGAATACACAAATATTCTTGGCACGTGGTGCATGGATAATTGTGGTCGTGATACTAAAGAATATCCTTGGCCGTAGTGCAGGGGTGATTCGATGATGTGGAATATTTATTAAAAGTGAGTCTCGGCGATATAATGATGATGAAAAACCTTTTTAATCATAAAAGATAGTAGAGTTTATTTTCTACTTGACTCTTTTAATGGATTGTTTGTTCCGCTGTAGTTAAACTTGATGTCTATTATATTTTATCAGTTTAACATTGTTGGAGACTAATGATAATTTATTTTGCATTATCTTAGTCATAATATTTCTTCTTTGGGCTAGTTGAGCTCACCCTTTTCTTCATTTTCTCTTTGAAAATGAGAACATAGCGAGGGACTAGTCGGGGAGCGGAGTGATGGTCGAGAGGATAGCATTAGTAGTCCTCACTATTACGTGAAATAGTGTGTTAATAATTGTAATGAGGACTCCTTTTGAGTTTGTATAATCTCTAGTAGACAATAATTGTATTCAAACTCACGGTTATGTTTTGTCGTATTGTACCACGGCAGTTGTATTAGTAAGTTGTATTTGAATTTTGTACCATGTATCGGCGACCCAAGATGGGTGATGTATACCTAATTTTGGGGCTTTACAGAGCAAACCTAAATCATTGACCAAAAACGTAGCTTTCTTGGCTTATTTGGTTATTATCGGATATTCAGTAAAAGGGTTTTCTCGAATCGCTACTCCATTAACTCGGTGACTCGAAAAGATACAAAATTGATTGGAGCGAGGAATGTGAGAAGAGTTTTCAAGAACTCAAGAGGAGACTCATTTTAGCTTTTTGTTCGACAATACCATCCGGTCGGAGGATTTGTCATCTATAGTGATGCTTCAGGTAAAGGGTTAGGATGTGTTCTCATGCAACATGGAAAAGTCATAGCCTATGCCTCACGACAACTCAAAGAATATGAGAGGAATTATCCTACTCATGATCAAGAGTTGACAGCGGTCATTTTTGCACTTAAGATTTGGAGGCATTACCTGTATGAAGAGAAGGTGGAAATCTATACGGATCATAAAAGCCTCAAATATTTCTTCACTCAAAAAGAACTCAACATGCGTGGCGGCGATGGCTTGAGTTGTTAAAAATTACGATCATACCATTCAATACCAACCCGAAAAGCGAACGTAGTAGGCGATGCATTGAGTAGAAGATCATATGCGGGTACGAGTGCATTATTGTCAACGCAAAGGCCCATTTTATATGACTTACAAAGGATGGAGACAGAGTTAAAGACTCCAGGGACCCATGTGATGATGGCGAATGTACGAGTAGAACCGACTTTAATAGATAAAGTTAAAGTTGCTCAAGCTACAGACCTGGAGCTGATGCGTATGAGGAAGAAAGTGCAAGAAGGTGCTATACTGGAAGCAAGAATCGATGAAGAATGAATACTTCAATTCAACTCCAGACTTTGTGTTCCTAACAACCCTGATTTAAAGTATAAAATTATGATGGAGGCGCACAACACACCATTTGCAATCCATCCTGGGAGTACCAAAATGTATCGTGATCTTTGACATACATTTTGGTGGAGCAATATGAAGAGAGAGATAGCGGAGTTTATCGCAAGGTGTTTAACTTGTCAACGAGTCAAGGTGGAGCATCAAGTACCAAAAGGTCCATTGCAACCACTTGAAATTCCAGAATGGAAGTGGGAGCACATTACCATGGATTTCGTTACTGGTCTTCCCAAGGTTTCTCAAGGCATAGATGCAATTTGGGTCATTGTTGATAGATTGACCAAGTTTGCTCATTTCCTACCTATACGAGAAATTTATGCACTTGAACGTCTTGTTCGTATGTACATAAATGAGATTGTTAGACTACATGGTATGCCGGTATCCATAGTTTCTGATCGAGACCCAAGATTTACTTCAAGATTTTGGGTTAGTTTGCAAAAAGCTATGGGCACGGATTTACGTTTTAGCTCGGCATATCATCCTCAGACGGACGGGCAGTCGGAGAGGACTATTCAAACTCTTGAAGATTTATTAAGACTCTGTGTCCTTGACTTCAAAGGAAGTTGGGACAAGTTCTTACCATTGGTGGAGTTTTTCTACAACAACAGTTATCAAGCAAGTATTGGCATGGCTCTATTTGAGGCGTTGTATGGAAGAAAGTGTCATTCTCCAGTATGTTGGGATGAGGTGGGTGAAGCAACGTTGTTGGGACTGGAGTTGGTACGTATGACTACGGGAAAGATTCAAACGATCCGAAAACATATAAAAAACTCACAAGATCGACAAAAGAGTTATGTCGATCTTCATCGAAAGGATGTAGAATTCGATATTGGAGATCATGTGTTGTTACGTGTTGCTCCATGGAAGGGAGTTACGAGATTTGAAAAGAGAGGAAAGATCAACCCTCGATTCTTTGGCCAATTTTTAATCCTCGATCGAGTAGGAACTGTGGCCTATAGACTCGCCTTACCGCCAAGTATGTCTCGTGTTCATAACGTTTTTCACATATCTATGTTACGTAAATATGTGAAAGACCCGAACCACATTATTGAATTAAAACCAGACGAGATAGATGAAGATTTAATGTATGAAGAGTTACCTGTTAAAATCTTGGATAAGATGGATCATATTCTACGCTCTAAAGTTATACCTCAAGTCAAAGTTTTGTGGAGAAACCACGATGTTGAGGAAATGAACTAGGAGTTAGAATCTAAAATGAAATCAAGGTATCCTCACATCTTCGATATACAGTGCACGCACCTAATTTTGAGGACGAAATTTCATAAAAAGGGGAGGTTGTAAGACCCCAACTTTTATGAATAAAGAATAATTTTCTCGAAATAGATTTTTGAATATTATGGTGTGGATTTTATATAATGTTATAGTTGTTGGTAATATTTACAAATTTTGCAAAGTAAACAAGTGGTTATATAATATTCGATTGGTCGGGGAATATTCGTTTTAACGAGAGAATATTAAATGCGACTCAAGACAATTATTGGTGGACCCCCCTAGCTAAGTATTGTCAGTAGTTAAAAAACGCATGTAATTATCTTTTTATAAAAATAACGACGAAAGTGTTACCAATTAAAGCTGTTGAACTACCCTAGTAGTAAAAATACGATGAATGGCTGTGGTTGCGTAGTATACTTACGGTATTGATTATTGATGCTTACGTGAGAAGTCACTCGGTTATACTCAATTATTGCTACTGATAAGAATTGCCGTGATCATATCTCTCATATTATTGATTCAATTATTGTCACAAATATCATCTGCATAATATTTATTATTATTAAATCAATAATTGAGACGACAAAGTTATTCATATTATTATTTGCAATATTGACAATGTTTAGAAGTTCTGTCAAGGAGAAGTTTGGTCACCTAATTGCACGCCAATAAGGAGAAATCCTTATTGGAAACCCCCTCTTTTCTGGGAACGACTTGGTTGTTAAATATTGTGAGTTATAATATTAATGATGAATAAGTTGTGTTGATTAAAGATGAAATTGATAGTTCCATTGTGTTGGGATTATTAGTGTTAGTGGAAATCGACATTTATTTTGATAATAATTGATGTCTGGAGGTTTTATTGACCAATCGGGTAATTAATCGGATAAATGAGCAATTAATTGATATTATTTCACATGCTTATAACTATTTGTTCACATGTGTGTACTATTGATTCACATTTATGTACTATTATGGGAGGTGGTGCAAGATTGATAATACTTGCATGACTCAATTAAAAATGGAGGTATAGTTGAAGGTATTATACTGTAATTAGTTTTTTCACATGATTATACTATTGAGTCACATGAATGAACTATTAATTCACAATATTTACTATTAGGGGAGGTGGTGCAAGTTTGATAATACTTGCAGGACTAAATTAAAAATGAAGAAAAAGAGGAAGGTATTATCTTTGTAATATTTCGATCCCCAAAATGTGCAATTATCGAAACTATATTTTCCTATAAATAAAGCTCATTCTTCCTTTATTTCTCACCAATTCACAAAAGCTTTAAAGCAATTATTATAGAGAGAAATTATAGAGAAAGAAGAAGAGAAGTTTGCTACCTCACTATTCCAATTATCCAATTTTTCTAAGGTAAGGGTATTATTCTTTCGTTATTCATGAAAGAGTTATATTCTTTCAATACTCGTAAGGGTTGTTATTCCATTCTTTATTATTATGTTGGAATAACACATCATCGCAAGTACCGCATATATCGTGGTGAAATTCTTACGTTATTCCATTCTTTATTATTACATTGGAATAACATGTATCATGCGGATCTATCGCGATGCTTGATGAATTCTGTTGTTATTCCATTCTTTATTATTACATTTGGAACATTACATGCATGCGGATTACGCATGACTGGTTCCATTCTTTATTATTCTGTTGGAACATCACATGCATGCGGATTACGCGTGACTGGTTCCATTCTTTATTATTCGTTGGAATAACACATGCATGCGTGATTACATGCGCTGGTGAATTCTTATGTTATTCCATTTTTTTATTATTCTGTTGGAATAATCTGTCTACGTGGATTACCGCATGGCGGCAAAAATCCATTTGCGGTTTCATATATTCTATTATACTCAATTGATTAAAGTTTTGGCTTCTATACTCCATGAAATTAGTGGAATATCCTTGATATTTAGGCTTCATCCAAAGATATCTTTTCATGGAAATATTTTTCTGAGCATTCTTGAATTTTACTCCACAAAGCAGTATAATGTTGACAATTTGGACGTTATTGATTTCTGGATAAATTAAATTATAAATCTTTACAAATTTATCCTTGAACTTGTTTTATTGAATTCTTATATCATTGGCATCATCCTCATGTTTATAATATGTTGAAAGTCATCTGTGGCCTGTAGTGCATAGATGAACTTGGTATGATTATGACCAGGGATTATTCGGTATAATCATGGTAGTAATGTTACAAATGATGTGGTAAAAGTCCTCATTAGCCGTAGTGCATTGATGGATGATTGTTGGCATGATCATGACCATTGATGAATACACAAATATCCTTGGCCCGTAGTGCATGAATAATTTGTGGTCGTGATACTAATGAATATCATTGGCCGTAGTTCAGGGATGATGTGGTTTATTTATTAAGTTGAGTCTCAACGATAAAAGTGATGAAAAACCTTTTAAATCATAGAAGATAGTAGATTTTATTCTCTATTTGACTATTCTAATGGATTGCTTGTTTCGCTGCAGTTAAACTTGATGTTTATTATATTTTATCAGTTTAACACTGTAGAAGGCTAATGATAATTTATTCTGCATTATCTTAGTCATAATATTTTTTACTTGAGCTAGTTGAGCTCACCATTTCTTTCCTTTATTCTCTTGGAAATGAGAACGTAATGGGGACTAGTCGGGGAGCGGGTGTGATCCGGATGATAAGATTAGTAGTCCTCACTATTCATTAAATAGTGTGACAATAAATGTAATGAGGACTCCATTGAGTGTGGATATTGTCTAGATGACAATATTCTTATTAAAATTCTTAGATTATATTTTGTCGTATTTTACACGACTGTTGTATAATTAAGTTGTATTTGAATTTTATACCATGTATTTGGCGACTCAAGATGGGTAATGTATACCTATTTTGGGGCGTCACATCAACCCTCACAAGTAACATTATTTTATTAAAGCAATAGTACTGGTCGAGCCAAAAACGGGCCGGGCTAAAATGACCCAACTTTACGTGAGCTGCAATAATAAAGCCCATAGCCCACTTTTTTGCGGGCGGGCCTGTGCCTCTTTTGCTAGGTCTAATAAATACTCCCTCCGTCCCATAGTTATTGGCTGATTTCTTTTGGCACATAGTTTAAGAAAATCAGTTTAAGTAGCAATTTTTAACATAATTTTCCAATATACCCCTTAATATGAAATTAATGAATAAGTTAATTACTCTTTACTTATCACATTGGAACTCTCAACTTCATTGATTGACGTGTACTGACCATTAAAATCCATAACTATAGAACTTTAACCAAAGAGAATACAACAACAATAAATGTGGTGATAAAAATAATGACATTGAATATTATTTCTTCAAAAAAAGAATAATGATTGAATATTTATTATAAGGGCATAAAAGTAAAACAATAGACCAACTAAATTTTATAAATAGTAAGTAGCCTATATATTGGGACATCTCAAAATGGAAAAATCATTTATAACTATTATGGGACGGAGTATTAATCATTGCAAGATATTAACGGTTAACCCACGTGTTGCTCCCAAAGAATATATGACCAAAATTCCAAATGTGAGGTTGCAAGTTTGAATCAGTCAAAGGTAATTTTTGGGAAAAATTTAATGACGCCACGTCGGTGACGGACACGTGTGTCAAATTACAATATTAAATACCATGTTAGACACATTACGTGAAGGCTATCGCGTCGGTGGTCAATATACGTATGTGGCGCTAGGGGTTCAAAGTACAAATTTTGAATAGAAATGGGCTCATTTGCGTTGATCAAAAAAAAAGGGCTCAATATCCAAATTTCACAAAAGTTCGGTTAATTGAATTTGCATTTAACCCAAAATTTATATGACATGTGTAGGTTAAAATTGTTGTTTGAGCGAAGTTTTTAGCCAATTTGGCTTTGTTATGTGTTTTCGCGAACTTCAATTACGGGCTGGCGCTTGGCTGTGGCCCTTGATTTAGTGTGAGACCCAGATTTTATGAATAAAGATTTAATTTTCTCGATTTTTTATAAAATTATGGTGTGGATTTGAGATAATGTTATAGTTGTGGATAGTATTTATAAATTTTCAGAAATCGCAAGTTGTTATATAATATTCGATTGGTGGGGAATATTCTTTTTGTCGGAGAATATCCGCATAATGGTACAATCATTGGTGGACCTCATGAACGGAATTATTTTCGGATGGAGAATACGATAAAAATATTTTATGAGAATAACGGCGGAAGTTTTACCAATTAATCTTTGTTGAACTACTTCGGTAGTAAAAAGTGCGATGTCTGGCGTGGTTGCGTAGTAAGCACGCGGTATTGATTGTTGATCTTTACGTGATAAGTCACCGGTTTTATTTTATTGGTATTATTAATATAATAAAACAAAAAACTTTTTTATAAAAGCAGAATATTTTTATAAAGTTATTCTATAAATAGAATATATTATATTCTATTATGCATAGTATGCATAAAAGATATAAATATAGTGTTTTGCGTAGTAAAAATCTTTTTTATATAAAAAATGAATACTTTTATAAAGTTATCTATTTTATTGTAGACAATAATTAGAATATATTATATTTTATTATGCATAGTGTTTTGCATAAGTGTCTACGATAGTGTTTGCGTAGTAAAAATCTTTTATAAAGTTATTCGTTTTATTATATTATAAATAGAATATATTTTATTTTATTTAAAAGATTTTGCTTTAAATATGGATGAGTCGGATTAAAAGTAAATCAATACGGACCGTTCATGAGTTAGTTCTTATGCAATCCATTCTTCTATAAATAGAAATTTCATTCATTCATTATTTCATTTAATTCATCAAAAAAGCTAGAGATCTGAAACTATAGAGAGAAAGAAGAAAAGTGTTCTACTACTTCACTACTTCTATATCCAAGTCTTTCTTTCTAAGGTAGGAAATATTATTTGTTGTACTCGTAAGGGGTATTATTTTCTTTATTCAGAAGAGATAACACATTATTCCATTATTTATTATTACATTGGAATAACTTTGTATCGAAATTTCTACTATACTTGGTGAAATTCTTACATTATTTCATTCGTTATTATTCGTTGGAATATCGCATTTGTGCGTTTCTGGGGATTCGATTCCGTCTTTATTATACATTTGAAATATCGCATCATGTGAGTTTTACGTCGGACCGATTCCGTCTTTATTATTACATTGGAAATATCGCATGCATGCGTTTCTACGCTTGGGACGCAGTTAAAATCTTTATTATTCTGTTGGAACATCCCGCCGGTCTGCGAATTTAAGCGGCGACGGTTCCGTTATTTATTATTACATTGGAATAACTTTGTCTACATCTGATCTGCATGCATGGTGATTTCTTTTGTTATTCTATTCTTTATTATACTCGGTTGGTTAAAGTTTTGACTTTATACTCCATGAAATTAGTGGAATATCTCGATATTTTGCGCTTCATCCAAAGATCTTTTCATGAAAATATTCTTCTGCGCATTCTTGAATTTTACTCTCTGAAAAAGTTTTATGTTGTGATTTGGACGTTATTAGTTCTCGAATAAATTAATTCTTGAATTTGTTTTATTGAATTCTTATATCATTTGTCATCATCCTCATGTTTATATTTTTTGAAAGTCATACGTGGCAGTAGTGCGTAGATGGACTTGGTTTGATTATTATGACTGGGGATTATTCGATAAAATCGTGGTAGTAATGTTACAAATGATGTGGGAAAAAAAATCATCGTTGTAAAAGTAGTGCGTTGATGGACGCTTTTTTGGTATGATTATGGTATGGATTCTTCTTTGGTAGGGTGCAAAGATGAATTATTTTATGGCGTGATCGTAATCAGTTGATGAAAACACGATTATCTTTGGCCCGTAGTGCATTGGATAATTCGTGTCGTGATCTTAAAGAATATCCTCTGGCGCGTAGTGCGGGGATGATTTGATGATGTGGATTATTTATTGTTGAGTCTCGGCGATAAAAGTGATGAAAAACTTTTAAATCATAGAAGATAGTAGATTTTATTCTCTATCCGATTTCTTACAATGGATTGCTTGTTCACTGCAGTTAAACTTGATGTTTGTTATATTGTATCAATTTAACATTGTTGAAGGCTAACGATAATTTATTCTGCATTATCTTAGTCATAATATTTCTTATTAAATTTAGTTGATTTCACCCTTTTTCTTTGCTTTCGTTATTCTTGGAAACGGTAATATGAATTTTGACTAATCGAAAAAAGCAGTGATGGTCCTACATGTTTACATTAGTAGTCCTCACTATTACGTTAAATAGTCACGATAATAATTGTAATGAGGACTCTGTTGAGTTTTTATACTCTTTAGTAGACAATATTTGTATTCAAACTCACAGATTTATGTTTTGTCGTATTATATATACGGCAGATTTGTATTATTAAGTTGTATTTGAATTACAGATTACGTGTATTTTTTTATTTCAAAATGGGTGATGTATACCTATTTTGGGGGCGTCATGATTAATATCAAAGCTTAGGGATATGATCCCTGGCTAGGATGGAGAATAGAACTAGGAGGGGAGATACGGAAAATTCCTTCGCTAGTATGACCTACCTAACCGCAAGAGCTGTGTGAACGGCATACCTGGTTTTTCATTAGTAAAGAGTTTATTAATATTACATCTTCATGAAGGATTCAGGTTTTGCCAAATGAATTTAAATCAGTAACTACCGGCTGCACAACTGCAATGTAGAAACAAAGTTCTCTTTACATGCTCTTATTTTGTCTCGTCAGCAGCATAGAGTGCTTTGATTTCCTCGACATCATCGTAGCTACCAAGGAATATTGGAGACCTCTCATGTATCTTCTTCGGAACCAAGTCAAGTGCCTGCAAAGAGAATTCGTTAGGTCAATGCCAACACTAATATATATATATATTGAGTAAAATACACTGAGATCCCCTGTAGATAATCATAATAACACTCACCACCCTTCTAGTTTTTCAAGTAACAATCAATACCCCTCTAGTCTACAATATGTAACATTCACAACCCCTAGTGTAATTGACAAACTAATATTTAAAAATATTTTTAATATAATGTCTAATACACCCTTCAAGTTATAATGTTTAATTTTTTCACTAAATATAAATTTGTATATCATAATTTTTACTTTACTTGATCTAATTAATTAAATTATGAAATTGTGCAATAAATAACATAAAAGTCAAAAAATAATAAATATTCATTTTATGAGGAAAATAAAGTCATACAATTTTTACTAATTAAAATTTTCAAATATTAAAATTTACGTGATATATATTCAAATATATTTTTTGTAATTAAAAAGTATAATGTTAATACCCATAAAATTACAAATTAACATAATAAAATAATAAATTTTTTTCCAAATATTAAAATTTACGTAAAACAAACTTATTATTACAATTTAAACGAATCTTATTACTCATAAAAAAAAAGTATTAAAAATTATATTAATTATGTTTCTCATATATTAAACTAAACATAAGTCACACTTAAACATAATTATTTACAGTAAAAATGACAAATGTTATTACTCAAAAAAAATATATATATATTAAAAGAATTTTTTTTACAAGATAGAGGTAGTAATAAATATAATTATATTTTTTATTTAACATTGCATAAAAAACGTCAACTATATACTAAAAAATATAATCAAAATCATAAACATTCCAATTTTTATATATACTCAATAAAATTTAACATATAAAAATTATAATATGAAACTAAAATTCAAATAATATTTTTTGTTGTTAAGCACCAAAACTAAACTATCAATATACTCAATCACTCTAATTAGAATAGCTTCATTAATAATTTAATTTAATTTTTTAATATTTGTATCACTTATCCAAAAATGTGTTAATTAAACTAAATTAGTTTTTTATAAGTTACCAACAATTTAAATGAGATAGTTTTAATTACAAATAAAACTATAATTAAAATGTATTGTATTAAAAAAGGATAATTAAAACACACACACACACACACACATATTATTTAGTAATTAAAATTTGATTAAATACAAGGGTAAAAATATAATTTTATCTATTTAGTCAACCCTAAAAACTTACAGAGGTACTAACTGCTATTTAAGAAACTAGAGGGAAGGTGAATGTTATTATAATTATCTAGAGGGAATGTCACTGTATTTTACTCATATATATACACACACAAAGCCCTTCACATGCGGGCGTCCGCATGCGGGTTTTAAAAAACAATTCATTAGTATACTTATTTTGAGGAGAAAAGAGGCAACCCACTAACTTAATCAAAGCCAAGAAAGTGAGGAAAAGAAAAAGAAATGCTAACGCCACCAAATATATTCATTAAATTTTTATTAAAAATAACATTCTAATAATTTTAAATTCACTAAAAAGAGAAGAAATCTTCCTATTTAATACAATAATAAACCATAAAAGGATTAAACAATATAGATAATTTAGACTATAATGTAAAGGGAAGTGGGGGATATAGAGCTTGAAACAGAGAGTAGAGAGAATCAGAGAATATTGTTTAATCCTTTTATGGTTTATTATTGTATTAAATTGGAAGATTTCTTCTCTTTTTAGCGAATTTAAAATTATTAAAATGTTATTTTAATAAAAATTTAATGAATATATTTGGTGGACAAAATAAATTATATTGTTGGATGAAATGGCTCTCCCTGCAAATTCCATACACTAGCAAAACGGATGAAACATGTATATATATATATATATATATATATATATATATATATATAAAAGCTTGTCCTTTTCCCTTCTTTCAAGCCTCTTTCTCTCTTCTCGATATCAACCTGGTGAGTGGTGTTAGCATTTCTTTTTATTTTCCTCATTTCCTTGGCTTTGATCAAGTTAGTGGGCTGCCTCTTTTCTCCTCAAAATAAGTATACTAATGAATTGTTTTTAAAACCCGCATGTGAAGGGCTCTCTCTCTCTCTCTCTCTCTCTCTCTCTCTATATATATATATATATATATATATATATATCTGATCTTATCTTTAATTTCTTATCTAAAGATACCTTGCATACCCTTTTTGAGACGGACGGAGGCGACGATTCGGTCCGTCGCTATAGCTTTTAGCGACGGACAACGATATAGCGACGGTTCTATATATAACGACGGACCGAATCGTCGTCCGATCCGTCGCTAAAAAATGGGTATCTAGATAAAAGTATAACAAGATAAAATATATATATATATATATATATATATATATATATATATATATATATATATATATATAATAAAATACAAATGATTTTGAATTAGATTCAAAGTTTGGGATAAATCATTACTATTCATACAGTCAAGGAGACATTTTATTACATTAATTATATATATATATGGGAGCTGATCCATATCAAATGGTGACTATAAGACCTTATATGGCCATCATATCATTCAACTTTTTGACAGACACGATTTAATGTAGAATTCCCCTGCAGCAACCCAGTCTTAAGGTAGGAGACTTGCCTACAACAACACAGGCACGTTTCCTACTGCAACATTGTACTGCGATAGGGAAGTCTGTTGCAGTAGGAGTAATTTTTTAAAATTGCGAACATTTGATCTCAAAATAGAGGGAGGGTCTAGATGTGGTGGCAAGAAATCGATCCATAGCCACAAGCCTCAGTTCGAGCCTCTTAAAAATGCTTAAAACCGGTGCCCTTTTCTTTCAACTTTCTTTTGAAAAGGTAAACCTCAATGGAATTATGGAAGAAGTTATAAATATCAAGCAAAATGAGAGAATGCAAATTGAATAGCAACTTGTGTATGTCAGAGTTCTCCGAATAAATACCCGTTCCTTGCCCGTAAATGCCTGACCTCCAGCTTGCTCCATCAAGAAAGACATCGGAAAGACTTCATACAGAACCCTGTTTTAAACAAGTTGCACAAAAGCCTAGTCACAGCTCAATGTAGTATTATATATTAGCAATGAAGTTTGGAGTTATCATTTCTATCTCATATCAAGACGTTTGATATTAAGAAAAGATCTCTTGCAGGAAGGCTGGTTAGATATTTCTTGTAAAAACTTGTTATTTCAGTGTCTGCAGTTGACATACCGAAGTTTGCCACTAGGGCTTTTCTTATCAGCAGGGTACAAAAAGATGCCACCATAAAGTAATGTGCGATGAACGTCGGCTACCATGCTGTAAAACAAATTTCGAGAACATGAATTAGAAAGGGTGGAGTTGGCATCAGTTACAATATTCTGGCCAACCAAAATAATGAGAATACTAAAGAAAATTTAGCTAATTCTCGACTATCGGTTGAATGAGCCATGAGAGCATGACAGGGGCCACATGCATGTTTACTAACCAACCAATTATGTGGAGGTAAGGTCTATCATGGGTAGTTCTCATAGTGATCTAGATTTAATCCAAACTAATACTAAAGCCAGTTTCTACCACAGATTCGTCTAATTAGATGTAAGGATTTCCTGCAATTGCATGCAATTATAATTTTCATCCGACAGGCTCGAATTTGTATTATAGGGTAGAGTGTACCGTTAAGATGTGGCAAAAGTCAAAACAACTAATAATTGTTTTCATCAATTCACTGCTTCCGTAAATAAGATGCAGCTAGCCAAATAGGGATTAAATCAATATCAAGTCAAAATACTTCCTTCTGTTCTCAAATTTTAATATAAATGAATACCTGATTCTAACTTGTAAGAATTATACACTCCCTCCATTCCATTCCAAAATATAGGATCAATATTAATCTTTTAAAGTCAATTAGAGATTATTTCAAAATCGAAATTGACATGAATTATTAAATTTTGGACATTACAATCATGAAAACAATATTGTAAATTAGCTAAAAAGTACTACTTATTACAAGATTTATTCTTTGAATTAAAAGGTCAGAATGAATCACATCAATTTTGCATTTGAAAATATCTCAAATTGACTTTAAAAAGTCAAACTTGATCCACATTTTGGGATGAAGGGAGTATAAAAGAAGGATGCACTAGTCATATTGCAAGGAACAAACCATAAACCATGACTTAAAAACAATAAACCATTGCACCCCTAATATAGTTCTAGTATGTAATCTTGGTACCTTCCAATGTATCTTAGAGATTTTGCTGATGAACCATCTTTGGGGAACTTGCATTTTTCCACGTACCTGGAATTTAATTGTCAAGAACAAATTATTTTGGTGAAATAAGAGATTAGACAATCTAGTTAGAGTTGGACATACTTTGCTGTTGGACCATCCCAGTTCTTGGCATTTCCTTCATTCACTGAATATATCTTTCCTTTCTTTGGAATCTGTGCATAACAAAATAAATAGCAAGCCATGCAAAACTTAACTAGGGGTGTCACATAAGAATTTTAAGGTAGGCTAAAATGTAATAGTGAAGCTACAAAACGTATAACTATTAATGATCTCTCAGAGTTCAGGTAAAGTTAGAAAATCAAGTTGTGGAAAAAGGGCAATAAAAGATGATAAGAGGAAAGTTTTAACCATTGATACTCATTAAACATTGATACAATAGATAAAAAAAAAGTATGGATGAATTAATAACTAAAACAATAGTCATGGAGAAGTCATAGATTATATTTGTCTACTGCATTGCTGCTCTGTTCGAGGAAGGAATAACTAGCGAAGGGCACCAAGCAAGCAAAGTTTGAAAGGAGTCACAGAGGGGCGAGCAATAGGTTTCGTGTAAAATCCAATCCAACTTGTACTTGAATGTTGTCATATCAAAGTGCAAAACAGATTCAATGCTCTCATTCTCACTTAAACGAGGTAAGGCGGAATTTTCAAGTTTGTTTTGGATCTTTTGGTTATTTTGATAACTCATCACTCATTTTTATCATTTCCAGCACAATGTAAAACTTCTTTAATGTGCATGTTACAACTGTGTACTGCAACATTTGCACTGGAAATATCATTTCCGTTGTTTTTTTAGCATTAAAAAGAAAAATACTAATGTTCCAAATAATATTGGTCTTTCAAAATCATCTCAGCCAGAAAATTTAGCAACATTTTTACATAAATAAAATGTAATATTGATTGCAGAAAACAAAGTTTCCAAGTTTATTCTTAAGAAGGGTAACTAGTTTAGCTTGCTTACAAGAGATCTAAAAGTGGCAGTGAACATAAGTATCAAATAAAAAAAATGTAATTAAGTCAACCACTAAACATACCTTAATGTCTGGATGAGTGAGTATGAATTCTCCCAGAGATGGATCAAGGGTAAAGCCATTCACGCCACTTCCGGTGCTTAACACAAACTGAAAAACATATGGACACACATATGAACTGAACATCACAGCACAGTTTTACACTGAAGGCTGAAACTCTCATGAATTGTAGAACCAAACAACAAAATATATTAGTTGAAGATGGTTTATCATTCTGAAAGTAAACTTCACAAAGAGAAGAACATGAGAGACAAACCATTCCAGTGTTTGTTCTCTCGTGCCTTCTTTTAAAAAAAAAAATCCAGCTCCGAAGGTAGCAAGTAAATCGAAGCTATATTAGTTCTGTTTCTGTCAACTTAAAGACATTATGGAAAAAAATGGCAGGCTGTATTGAAAAACAAACTCAACATCTATACAAAAAGAAATTCTTCATACCGTGCAAGAGCTTCCATACATGCAATAGCCAGCGGCTAACATATTCTTCCCAGGTTGCAGCACACCTTCTAAAGTGGGTTCTTCTCCATGTTTCATCATATAAATCCCAAAGATCTAGATGAAAGAGAAGATATCAAATTGATCACTGCAATATTAAGTTATCTCGAAGAATATTTCATTTTACAAAAATAACAAAGATATGGTTGTAAGAGGAATCATACGGTTCCAATTGAAACACCACAGTCAATGTTTGAGGATCCATCCAATGGATCAAAAACAACGCAATACCTGCACAATCAGAATAAACTCAGAATATAAAACTGACAGCAGTCTAGATTTTAGATATATATAAGATCAAAAAACAGAGCTAAAGATGAGGAAGTATCCAACAACATAGAGAATCAGGAAACACCTTCCACGCTTAGGTTTCTCTACAAAGGTTGCTTCTTCATCTTCTTCGGAGACAAGGATGCACTGGAAGAAGATTGATATGCTTAAGGAACAAAAAAATAATTCCATCAATGTAAGTTGAAGATTAAACATGTGAAGTGACTCACTGTTCGGCCACTGCTGATCAGAGCCTTGACGAAAACTTCATTGGAGAGCACATCCAGCTTCTTTTGTTCTTCACCCTTAATTTAGAAACACATTAACTCGTATAAATATTACGAAAGGAGGCTAATCACGAGGGGGGAATCAGCGGAAAATAGAAACGAAATTATACAGACTTGCCTGCACATTGGTCTCACCAGCAAGTCCAATAAGCTTGGCTAAACCCGCCTGCACAAAAAAAAATATATATATACAGATAAAAAAACAATTTACAAAAAGAACTGGAGTTCAACAAGAAGAAATAACGCAAAAGATTTTTAGGAGCAAATCAATCCCTTTTGAGTAACAAATGCTTGGTCACAGACATCCTTCTGACAACAACTAAAAACTTATAGTATCATATTCTCTTGCAGGCAAAGAAAAAATTAACTTGCATACACGCTTCAGTAATTCTTAGAACATTGGAGCAAAGTATGGTAAAATGAAAACTCTATATACCTTAATATCAAAAGAATGTAGATTATTCAACTTAATTAGTACTCAAATAAATAAAAATTGGCTAAGCCATGTTTGTGTTATTGTTACAAGAATTTAATTGCAGGGAATGTAAAACTACAGCTATATCTTTTATCTGTTTTCCTTGCAAAAGAGTAGATTTCTTTGCACCTAGTGCTCCACTTTCAGCTCAACTAACACATACATAGATACTTTAAACTATTAGCATAACGAATGAATTATTAGTACTACCTACTACCATTACTCACAAACTAATAGCATATCGCCTTAGCCAATAATTCCTAGATAAAAACAAAATAAAAAATCATCAAACACTTGCAAAATAAGTACTTCCACTAAGAATAAGTCGAATATATTAGAAATTTTTTTGCAATTAAAGATCCAAACATTACACAAGCAGATTTATTGATTCGCAAGAAAAACTTATATTTGTTATCCCAGTTCAGCTCAAAACAACTATACACAGTAACCAAGTACAACACAATAACAAATTTACTTGCTGTGAAAAACAATTTCAAAATATAAACAAATTAATAAATAATACTCCCTCTCACGATAAAAGTCCTTATTACTATTTTAGGTAGTCCCAAGTTAAATGTCTATTTTCTTTAAATAATCTATTTTTTACAATAACTTACCTATAATACCCTTATTATTAATTGTTATATTTCTATTCTCTATGCATATTTATGGAGCATCACTAGTAATGTGCAAAAAACTATGCAATTAAATGAGAATTTAAATATAGACAATTTTGTCATTTTATACTCTTTCTTAATATGCGCAAAAAGTCAACCAACACTTTTCTACTGGGACGGAGGGAGTAGTCACTAGAAATACTTGAAGTGAAATTTTGAAAAATATATATAAGCAATCCAAATCCCAAAAAGTCAACAAGTAATTCAGGTGCCAAAAATCCAAATTTCAATAATTCAGCCAAACATAATAAGAGGTAGAAAGGGAACAAAAAAGACCTTGTTAACGGCAGAGCAGACGAATTTGCAGCCCAGAACAATGTGACTGAGCAAGATTGAAAAATCACCACGAGATTCTGGATACTTAGACTGCTCATTCAACACGAACCGAGTTATGGTCATCAAATCGGTCTGAAAAGCATCGGCGGCGTGATCCATCCTTTCCTTTTTCCGGCAGAGATAGTACCAGTGCTTTTTCACGCAATTCGAGGAACCCTCAGAAAACGAGGAGGATAATCTTTCCAATTTCCAATATGATATATATATATATATATATATATATATATATATATATATATATATATATAATATGGAAGAGGAGGGTGGCGTGGGGATAAGGCTATCCTGATGTCAATGGAAGTTTCGGATGACACGTGGTGCCAGTTGCTTGAGGGTTTGATAGTTGACACCAGTGGTCGTCACGGAAGATAAAGCTGCTTCGTCGCCTTCTTCTTCTTTTGATTATACGACCCAATTTATAGAAGATAAAGCCAAACAGTCCAAATCGAATTAAATTTTGGACCCAATTCGAGTGCCTATTTTGGCACAGAAACCCTCAATCATCATCGGCCGGTAAGAAGAAGAAGAATTGATGAGCTTGAGCTTGAGCTTGAGCTTGAGCAGAGCAACAATGGCATCGGAGCCCAATGGAGGGAAAATGTAAGGAAATACAAAGGCAAATGTAAAAAAAAAAATTATTTCAGAAATTATTGATCTTCCGTTAAATTACTACTCCCTCTCCCTACAAAGATGCTTTCACAGAAACCAAAAATAACATTTTTAAAAGTTTTTAAATTTTGTCCCAAAAATAACGGGCTAATAACAAAATTGTTACTAAAATTTGGACCAAAATTAATTTAATACACAAGTAACAAGTTTTAGAAATCTTCAATCAATATCGATATTTTAAAATAATAAATGTATTTCTTTTTTGCTGGACCGATCAATTTTTGGTCGAAATACAATTTGACTGTCTTTTTTGTACTTTAACCTTCTCAATACATTTGGATTGTATTTGATTTGTATTTAATAAATATTTTCTTAAATAATGTTATTTTTTACTTTGTTCATTTTCCTTGACATTTAAAATTAAAAAAAATAAAATCTTAACATTATTTATAAAATCAATGAAAATAAATAATAAATTAAATGGAAATATAATTTCCCTTTTGAGTGACATATTACCTTCATCTACAAAAAATAAATATTTTCATGAAATTTATAAATACAAAATAAATAAATAAAATTATTAAAAATCAATATTAAAATCACAAAATCTCTTTAAAAACTAATCTAAAATAAATAAAACATCAAAGGTAAGAAGACAAAATTAAAAACAAGATCATAACTTACTTATATAAAAAAATAATTACAAAATAACAACAAAATCAAAAAATCAAGTAGATTCTTTCTTTTTTTTCTTACCCATTTTCTTCTTCTTTATCAAACTTCCCTCTCTTCTTTCTTTTCTTCTCTTTCTCTCTCCTCTCCTTCTCGTTTTCTCTCTCATCTGCCTTTTGCTCCTTCTCATTTTCTCCCTCCTCTTCTTGGGCCTTCTTGTTAGTAAACTGAAAATGGATACTATATATATATATATATATATATATATATATATATATATATTAACTTATCTCAAACTGTAGAATTTAACTTGTCAATGGTACTTTGTATTATATCCTTAAGATAATTATACTCTTCAGATATGGTCTTTCGAAAGTTGATCAGACTTGTCTCTAGGGATCTGAACGACATTGTATCAGATACTATAAGAAGACTCAAATAAGATACTCAACAAACCAAAATAAAATGCTCAAAACTCTCTCTCAAAAAATGAACTATAAACTGCTAATGAAATGAAGAATAAGAAGACTGGAATGCTTATGCTTGAATGAATTGAATGAATGAAAATGGCAACACTCTCTATCTATTTATAGAAGGGTAAGTGACCCATCAGAAGGGACACAACTTATTGAAAAGGTGCCTTTAATCCAAAATTACGTAGTTTTAAAGCGTAGCAAAATAGGCGCGTTCGTTCGGACCCATAAAACGACGTAGTTTTAGCCTTAGCGGAATCAAAACTACGTAGTTTTAAGCTTAACAAAAAAGACGCGATAAAAAGACGTAGTTTTGGTGCGTCCGTTCAGATTGATACCCTTTTAGCAGATATCACTTCTCAAAATGACACAGTTTTGATAATAATAATAATAATAAATAATATTTATCAAAACGACACAGTTTTGACAATAGAACTAAAATAAAATATAAATAAATTTTGTCCAAAAAATTATATACAAGGATCTAGACCCTAGAACCATGTGCCACGTGCCACGATTTTGAGCCCGAGTCAGGCCAAGCAACCCGGTTCGCGGCGACGCGCGTGTAGGTTCGAACCAAGTTTTGGCTAGGTTCTCTCTCTTCCACAAAAGTGGGGTGCCCCTTAGGGCCCAAACCCAAGAGCAACTTTCATATATATAAACCTATTAAATCTTTAGTTCTTAACCAATGTGGGAATTCGCTTCCCACATATATTTATTATTATTTGTCATTTCCAAGGGTGATCTTTGAGAGTTAATATCTCATTCATTACTTCATAAATTTGAGTTTCCAAATACTTAATTTAATCTACTCATGGAGTATAACACATTGATATGTGGATTCACTTAAAATAATTATTAAACCCACTTTAATTTTGGCTCAAATTCTTAATTATAATCCCCCATATGAATGATATTGACTGCCAGCCTTATGCAAATGTTATGCAGACTGAGAGAGAGACAGAATTAGAAATCATCTGTATCGAGAGAGGTAGCTTTTGGCTTTGAACCTTTCCTTGTGAAAGATTATCGGGTTTACTGGTTGTCAAGTGAATGTGATGTCTTGAACTGTCCAACCGTTTGTGTAAATCGAGACAATAATAATTCACACAAAATATTTTCAGACATTATTTGGTTCTCATGATTTGTTCATTTCGGCCCCGAACAATCCCGGATTTATGAGTGCTAAAGTAGTATAGCCTTATCCTTCTCATAGAATTGACACAATTCACACTCACATAAGTGATTCTTAATAAGAGTATCCTACCATACTCTACTTGTTTATCAAGATTTAAGAATCATTAAAAGCATAGCTTATCCTGAAACCGCTGCAGATATCACTATCTCATATCATAGGAATGAGCAGAAGAAACTAATTTCTTCATAGTGATTTGGTTAAATCGTTCACAATTTAGATGTCCATTTAAACCTAGATCTTGGGATCTCCAGTCAACTAGTTTGGGTTTCCATCATGACGGTCCTTATTTATAGGCTTTAAACCCATTCCCCTCGAAGTTATTTTTACTTGCTTTCTATTCAAATCTTTAGTTAAAGGATCCGCTATATTTTTTTTAGACTTTATGTTCTATGGCAAATATGTCTAGACCTATCATTATACATGTGACTCTGTGTCCTTACAATTGCTGATTAATTATCACAATGGATACAAATAGGCGGCACATGTTTAGGACACATAAGAATATCTTCTAAAAAGTGACGAAGCCACTCAACTTCTTCTCCAGCTTTACTCTACAATAAACTCAGATTCCATCATTGATCGAGCAATGCATGTTTGTTTAGAAGATTTTCATGATACTGCTGCTCCACCTAGTGTAAACACAAATTCACTTGTGGATTTAGAGTCTTTTGTATCCGATATCCAATTCGCATCATAGTATCCTTCGAGTACTACTGGATATCTTGAGAAGTGCAATTCAAAGTTTTGAGTGTATTTTAAATACCTTAAAACTATTATAATCACTTTTCATTGATCTTTGTCCTGGATTACTTGTAAATCTATTCATTTTATTGACAGCTTGTGCTATGTCAGGACGTGTACAATTCATTAAGTACATAAGGATTCAAATTATTTGTGCATACTCAGGTTGTGATATGCACTCTCCTTTATTTTTAGACAAGTGTAGATTTATATCTACTGGTGTTCCCACAGGATTGCAATCATTTTGATTGAATTTCCTGAGTATTTTCTCAATATAGTGTGATTGTGATAAAACTAACCCATCCGATGGTTTAAAAATTTTAATTCCTAATATTACATCAGCAACACCCATATCTTTCATGTCAAATGTATTATTTAACATTCTCTCGCTAGTTTTAATGATTTCATTATTACTATCCATAATGAGCATATCATCTACATAAAGACAAATAATGACATACTCTTTCTCAGTGTCTTTGACATACACACATTTGTTACACTCATTTATTTTGAAACCATTTGACAACATTGCATTGTCAAATTTTTCATTCAATTGTTTAAGTGCTTATTTTAATCCATAAAGGAACTTCACAAGCTAACATATATACGTTCTTTTCTTGTCCTGGAACAATAAACTCTTCTTATTGTTCCATGTAGATTTCCTCTTCTAAATCTCCATTTAAGAAAGCTGATTTCACATCCATTTGATGTATCTCTAAATTATATATAATTGCAATAGCTATTAACATCCTAATTGAGGATATTCTTGATACATGAGAATAAGTATCAAAAAAAATCTAAACCCTCCTTTTTTCTGTATCATTTGATTACAAGTCTTGCTTTATATTTGTCTATAGATCCATCTGCTTTCATATTTTTTTCTTGAATATCCACTTATATCCAAGAGGTTTAGAGCCTGGTGAGAGATCTACTAATTCCCACATATGATTGTCCAGAATGAATTCTACTTCACTATTTATAGCAGCTTTCTAATATGGAGCTTCGGGACTCGACACCGCTTCTCTATAAGTTTGAGGCTCATTTTCTAACAAATAAGTTAGAAAATCTGGACCATAAGATTTTGATGTTCTAGCACGTTTACTACGTCTAGGTTCATCAATATCTTCTAACTCATGATCACTATTACTAATAGTGTCATAAGTTCTTTTGTTTTAACTTGTTTCTTGTTCATTAGAATTTGTCTCTTGTTCCCTTTTATTAGGAAATATTGTTTCAATGAATTCAGCATCTTTTGACTCAATAATACTATTTTCATGTATTTCCTCTATTTTTGATTTATTAACCAAAATTCTATATACACTGTTATTATTAGCATAACCAATGAAAATACAATCTATTATTTTTTGTCATATTTTCACCTTTTTGGGTGGAGAAACCATTACTTTTGCTAAACACCCCCACACTTTTAAGTGTTTATAAGAAGGCTTACGTCTTTTCCATAATTCATAGGGTGAAACATTAGACTTCTTTTGAGGTATTCGGTTGAGAATATTGTAAGACCCCAACTTTTATGAATAAAGATTAATTTTTCTCGAAATATATTTTTGAATATTATGGTGTGGATTTGATATAATGTTATAGTTGTGGGTATTATTTACAAATTTTGCAAAGTAAGCAAGCGGTTATATAATATTCGATTGGCCTGGGATATTCGCTTTTAACAGGAATATTAAACGAAGACACAATCATTGGTGGACCCCACAATGTAAGTATTGTCGTAGTTAGAAAATGATGAATTATCTTTTTATAAAAATAACGGCGAAAGTTTTTACCGTTAAACTATTGAACTACCCGGTGGTAAAAGTACGAGAATACGTGTGGTTGATAAGAGCACACAATATTGATTATTGATGCTTACGCCGTAAGTCACTCGCTTATACTCAATTATTCACTAAAGAATTGCTACATAATATCTTTCATATTATTGATTCAATTATTGTCACAAAGATTATCATCTGCATAATATTTTATATTATTAAATCAATAATTGAGACGATAAAGTTATTCGTGTTATTATTTGCAATATTGACGATGTCTAGAAAGTTCTGTCGAGGAGAGGTTTGGTCACCTAATTGAACGCCAATAGGGAGAAATTCTTATCGGAATGCCCCCTTTTCCTGAGAATGATCTGGTTGTTAAATATTGTGAGTTATAATATTAATGATGAATAAGTTCGTGTTGATTAAAGATGAAATTGATATTTCTATTGTGTTGGGATTATTAGTGTTAGTGGAAATCGACATCTATTTCGATAATAATTGATGTCTGGAGGTTATATTGACCAATCGGGTAATTAATCGGATAAATAAGAAATTAGTTGCTATTAATTCACATGCTTATAACTTTTTGTTCACATGATGTACTATTAGGGGAGGTGGTGCAAGTTTGATAATACTTGCATGATTAAATTAAAAAAGAAAGAAAATATGAAGGTATTATACTATAATATTTCGATCCCCAAAACGTGTAATTATCGAAACTATGTTTTCATATAAATAGAAGCTCATTCTTCTTTCATTCTCACCAATTCACTAAGACTCACAAGAGCAATTATAGAAAGAGAAGCTATAGAGAGAGAAGCTTTAGAGAGAAAGTAGAAGAGAAGTCTGCTAAATCACTATTCCAGTATCCAATCTTCTTCTGAGGTAAGGGATATTATTTTTTCAGTATTCATAGAAATAATATTGTCTTTCATACTCTGTAGTATGTGAGTAATATTATTTCATCTCATATTCCTGATTATACCCTCATTTTGTTAAAGTATTGCTTCTATACTCCATAAAATTAGCAGAATATTCTTGAAATTTGTGCTTCATCTAGTATCGTTTCACAAGGATATTTTCTGCACATTCTTGTTAAATTTTAAGCTTTTCATGCCGGAGTACTGTCCATGAGTAGTATTCATTTTTACGGTACTATTCACAAAGTACAATTCACGGGGTACTATTTGTTAGGTTTGTAATATTCATGTGCGCAATCAAATTGCAAAATAATGCGGAAGTGTGTAAAAATCAGAGTTTAAAAAATTTACAAACCATATACCCGAATCACCCTTTATGCACAATTATTAATTAAATGAAAAGATAAAGAATAAAATCATACCCTTGAAGATCGAGCTTCCTCAGGTACAAGTTCACCTCCAAATCCTTTCGCTCAATCTTGAATCCACGGGTTTGGTTCCTTCCTTTCGATCAACGTTAGCCACCCAAATGTTTGGCCTCAGAGGTGATCCACCAAGGAAGAAGAAAATTCAAGAAGATGGGTGTTATGGCTAACCCTAGTTTTCTATCTCTATAGAAAAGGCATACTCCCAACAAATTGGAATTATTACATTGTCAGAAAAGTCAACAACCCATACCACCCATAATAAAGACTCCTCTTATTTATAGATGTGGGCAACCCATCTTAACAATTATGAATTGGGTTTTATTTAATTAATTAAATTCTTTTAATTAATTAATCTCCTAATCTTATTAGGGATAATTAATTAAACTCCTTTAACTAATTTTCCTTCCTAATCCAATTAGGAATATTTGAGAGTACTTATATTAAATTAATTTCTAAACTCTTTTAGAAATTAAAATAATAATAATTGTAATAATATTAATAAGACTCCTCTTATTAATTTATATTTAATATTTTAAAATATTAAATAATAATATTAAGCTATTTAATTTATTCTATCACCATAGATTAAATTAAATATACATAACATATTATTACAATTATGCCATTAACTTCTTAAATAATTATTCTTCCTTTTATGGTGTGACCCTTTAGGTTCTCCATATTAAACCGGTTGTGAATAAATCAATTAGAATAATTTAATCTTATTTAAATAAATAAATTAAACAATTAATTTATTTAAATAAATAATATTTATTCTACAATAGGATAAGCCTCCCTAACGATCAACGACTTTCCGATAATATAGATTTCAACATTAATCATTAAAGAACCTTTGAGTAAATAGTTACCGTATAATTCAATCCTTCCACCATACAATGTCCCAATTAAATATAAGACATGGAATTATCACAAGTCTTATTTTATTTAATTATATGTATTTCGATCCTTAAATGCACAACTCAAATAATGCAAATTAGAAACTCCTTTCTAATTTCATTCTCGCTGCCAAGGACTACCGGGTTGTCATTTATCGAATCACATATAGACATTTCTCTTCTTTATTAGAAGTGGTAGATTCTTTATCGATCATACATTATCTCCATGCATACAACTTATTATACCCAAGCATACCCTTTGATATACCCTAAGGGTCTTAAGGAATAAGTCAAAGTATAACTCATCATACATAAGATACTATGATGATCTCAAGTCCAAGGATTACTTCAGACTACTATCACTACTGAGAATTCCTATTGACAGCAAATAAAACTCCATTAGGTATTCCTTAGCGAGCCACGCTCGTTGAACTTATTCTCTAATAAGCACCTACATACTTGCTTTAGTGTTCCACACAAATGATCATGAGATCAATCATCCTCATCCAATGAGCAAGTTAACGATGTATTCAATCTATCTGGATTCACTAATCCCCAATTTAGTAATCCAATGATTGGGAACTATTTTAGTTTTAAGCTTTCTAAGAATTTAGATCTCATTAGAATGATCATCATCATTATTCTAAAAGCATTGCTTAAAACTATGGGTTTATCACATATTATAAAACAAAGATCACGTAGATAATTAAAAGCCTTTAATAAATTAATACTTTTTATTAATAAATGAATAAGATTGTTACAAAGTATATGCTTTATCATCAAACATGATTGGCTTGTATGCATACTACTTTCAATCTCCCACTTGCACTAAAGCCAATCGTCATGGTATCTCATACTCTTCTCTTCTAAGTGACGATTATCCCGTCATTGGATAAGCTTTAGTTAATGGATATGTAATGTTGTTCATGAGAGTCCACTATCTCTATAGTGATTTCCCATCTTTCAATGATTCTAATAATCAAATGAAAGTGCCACAACACATGTTTAGATCCAAGATGAGACTTAGGAACTATTCCTAGTTCAGAATGAACTTTTAATCCAAACAATCAACTTCAGCTTCATTTATAGCTATATACTTTGTCTTTATTACTAAACCAAAGAACTCTTTTCATTGTTTGGAACCTTTCCAATTCATCGCACCATCGCTCAAGGTAACACTTTACCTTAAAGTGGATTTTCTATCATCGTCTTCGTCTCATTCGAAAAACTTGAGTCTGTAAAGCCCTCTAGTTTTAATTTAGACCCACCATGAATATGCTCACATCCTTAGTGCTTGTTAAGAACTTTAAGATGTTTTTCACCGCTCTAACAAATGATGATCTTCTCGTAATATGACCGATCAACATCAGGTCTCGTGACATTTCATTGCATACATGATTGTCACTCATGCGATCTCTCTTCTTTGGAGTCTATGGGGACTATTAAGAGAGATACACTCCACGGCTCATCAACATGAGACATCTCTTGGAGTTTGCCATGCTAAACGATTTTAGCATCAAATGAATATATCGCTCTTGGGTTAAGTCGAGCATCCCTTCAGTATCTATCTATATAGATTTATATCCCCAATTAAGATACTCTTCCAAATCATTCATGGAGGAATGTTTAGACAACTTTATCTTTCTTGATTGTAGCATTGGTATGTCATTCCTTATCCGTAGTATATCAACATATAGTACTAGGAATGTCACGATGCTCCCAATCGACCCTTTTGTACACACTAGGTTCATTCTTATTTTTGATCAAATCAAACTCTTTTGATTGCCTCATCAAAACGAATGTTCCATATTTGAGAAACTTGCTTCAATCCATTTCTCCGAAAGTGTTCACAACACTTACCTCATCATCGATGTAATCGGATCATCATCTTCTATGATGTGTACCTCATCATCATCATCTATGATGAATCCATACCTCCTAGGTATCTTTGGTACTATTCCAGATTTACGATTCGGTTGTGGTACAACAGGTCTATCTATAGGTTCCTCTTATTTGACTTATAGTGTTTTGTGGTTCTTGAACTTTTCAAGATCTATTATCCTCCCACTAGCCCCTTTTAATGATAAACACCTTTATATTAGAAGGCAGCGTGTTTCGTAACAAACACCTTTTGCTAAGTAGAATTATAGAACATATACCCTAAACTTACTTTAGGATGTCCCACAAATCGACACTTGTCAAATCTTGTCCCAAGCTTATCCTTTGAAACCTTTTCACATAAGTTGGACAACCCCTTATCTTAACATACTTAAGATTAGGAATCCTCCCTGTCCATAACTTTTATGGAGTCTTGGGGCCGAATTTTGAGGTTACCTTTTCCGTAGATATGTAGCCATTTCTAGGATATTATCCCGAAGGATCTTTGGAATGTCGGTAAAATCATTATGGACCGCATCATGTCCAACAAGTTACGATTTTTCCTTTAGATACACATCAATCAATTATTGCATATCATGAGGTGTCCATTATGAGAAAAACCATTTGAGATGATCTAGAAACTTATTGCTCAAGTATTTATTCCTTGATCCTAATCAAAGAATCCTAATACTTTGCCAATTTGTTTCACTTTTGAATTCTTTGAACCTTTCAAATAATTCACACTTGTATTTCAACAAATACACACATTCAACTCTTTGAATGATCATCTCTTTTCTTATACTAATTTGTTCAATATGCAAAATTATTTTCATGTAAGTCAGTATACTAAATCCATTAAGTGATATTCCATTCTATACAAAACATTATTATTATAAATATAACAACAATTGTTCTTAATTATAATACCAAAAATTTCATTGTTCAACAATAAAATGGAAATAATATTTTTAACAAGAATCGGAATACAATAACAACTTATTGACTTAATAGATTTTCCGTAGCATTGCTAAACTATAAGTTTCTATGGCTAATGCAAAGAACCTTTGCTTCATTTTCCACACATAGGATTACTTATATTTGTTTAGCTTTCTACTTCTGCTTGGTCCCTTCATAAATCTATATTTATGATAACCAAAGTCGGTATCCAATACCCAAGTAGAACCTTGACTTAAAGAAAATTTGGTTTTAAATCATAAACAAATTTGTATTTATAACCGAAACTTCACTAAGCTTCCTTGGTTAGCCTCTGCAAGATACTTCTCGCAGTTTCTTTTCGGTGTCCGTGCTTATTGCGGTGGAAGCAAACTCCTTTGCTATCTCATGATCGGTTTTGTTCTTATTATCCTTTGTTTATGCCTTTCTATATACCTTCTTTGAATCGTTCTTCTTTTTAGGAAGATCCTTTGCCCCTACCAAGAAGACTTGATCTTTCTTGGTTGGAAAGTGACTCTCAACATTTTCATTATGTTAAGCAAGCAAATCGAGGTCGATATCTAGCTTGTTTATATGAAAAATTCACAACAATTGTGAAAGGAGTCCGGAGTGAGTGCAAGATCAAATCTTGGCTCAACTCTCCATCCATGACAAAACCAGTTGTCCTAATTGATCAATCAAATTGATTATGTTAAGAACTTTTATCATGCATTTATAGTGCCATTGGCCATTCTAGATCGGAAGAGCTCCTTAGATATCTCGATATCTATCACCCTACTTTCCTCACCATCAACTACTTAATAATGCGGGAATATAGTAGGAGCATCCATAGTTTCATCTCGTATCAAGCTCGTTATTTCATGGATGCGAGCATGATGCATCGAGCCAATCTGTGCATCATCTTGCCACTTTCTAAAAGTAGCAATCTCTTCCTCAGAGGCATTATTCGCAACCATTGCGAGGGATAGGCGTATTAAGGACATAAGATAGCTTTTCAGCTGTGAGAACTTTTCTCAATTTTCTTAACCAATCCGTTTAATTTGGTCTGGTTAATTTAGCATCTAATATGCTTCGCAGTGATAGTAATTTTAGACATTGTAAAATTCTGTAAATGAATTTGTAATTAACAACATTTTAACATACATTCTTTTATTAATTACCAAAATAATTTAGGTCTTGTTTTAAATTGGTATCTCCCACTATTTTCTTCAAACTATATTACCCTCACTTATATAGTTCTAAGCAAAATCTAATTAAAGATTTGCTAGTGAGAATAAGGATCCCATTTCAAATGTATATAGCCTTGTGGTGACACAACAAACTATATATAAATAAATAGGTAGATAACTTTTGTCAATTACATCAACTATGCAACTCCTTGTATTTTGCCTCTTAGATTATTTTGATCAAGTGGTGGCACATCCGAATCAAAATTATCCAAGTTAAGTCCGACCTAGCACTCCATATATTCAAAAAGAAAAATATCATCCTTGTGGTGACACAACAAAACAATATTGTTCAATTTTCTTTATAAGCATCAAATGTGATAAATTAACATCTTAAATACTTAATACTTGCCTTGTGGTGACACAACAAACTCATATTAAATATTTAATACTCTATTAATTTTATCATGCTAGAAGGCGACGTTCGATATTCCAAATATCTTTGAACGCTTAGGACTTAATATAAAAATTGAGGGTTTGTTATTAATTTGTCTCATCTTGTTTAAGCATGCATACATATATATATAAAATACGCAATATATTAATGAACATGCGAAGCATGTTTGCATAATATATATATATATATATATATAGCATGCACATATAGAATACTATATTCTACCCGGATTGATTATGGACTTTTATTCTAGTTTGGTTCACTAGAGCCACCAAGTGAACCAAAAGGTCAAACCTAGGGGTGCAAGAAATAATATTTAAATATAACTATTACATTTAAACCGGGCTCCATTACAAAACTGGTCTTCATGCGCCCTTGCTTCTTGATCTCCAATTTTTCAAAATAAATTCTAACTATTCCTATTACAAAACTATTTTAAAATAAATAGAAACCTTGATCGCAAATATCGAGGGAAGTACATAGGAGGGAGATAGAATTTACATTAAGAAAAATTAGAGAAGACGAGGTACGCAGACCCCATTTAATAAAACCCATACATTCATGCATCCAACTAAAATAAAATTCAATCACATTGGTCAATAGTCCATAATCAATCCCATTTATTATCATACACATCACCATATGCATCAATAAATAACATTCATCTCATGAATAATAAACATTTAATATATATATTGATATCATTTAATGGGCAAATTTAGTTAGTATAAAATCTAATTTTGAGTCAAAATAAACTCCTTTATTTAAATCCAAATTTAAATCAAAATAAAACTATTTTATTTTAATTTATCCAATTTTGAATAAAATAAACTATTTTATTTTAATCAAAATTTTAATCAAAATAAACTCCTTTATTTTAATTAATTATGGAATCCAATTCCATGTAATAAAAAATCTTTAATTAAAATAAACTCTTTTATTTTAATTAATTATGGAATCCAATTCCATGTGTAAAAAAAATATTAAAGGAAACACGGATTATCTTTCCTATTCACAAATAAACTCCTTTATTTTGAATAATATGAAATCTTATTCCATATTTAAATAAACTCCTTTATTTAAGGAAACATTAGGATTTCTTTCCTATTCACAAATAAACTCCTTTATTTTGAATAATATAAAATCTTATTTTATATCTAAATAAACTTTTTATTTAAGGAAACATGGAATCCAATTTCAACTCTAATTAGTTAGCATGAAATTCTAATTTTAAAATTAAAATAGACCTATTATTTTAAAATTAAAATAAACCTTTATTTTAAAATTAAAATAAACTTTTATTTTAATTATAAAATTATTGAGAATAATATATATATATATATATATATATAACTATATATATATATATATAATTATCATATATTATCATATATATATATATATACTAATATCGTATATTATATATATATATATATATATATATAATCAAATAAGTGGCCTTTCTTTTGAAAACTTTGTTAATGAGGATATTCTAATTTCAATGTATAAAATGCAAGCTCACCTCGCCTATTTTGTTCAATAGTGCACTTGCGTCGCCATTTCCTTTTCGATAAAAATCGTCATGTCCATGTTATTATATATATGCTTTACGTTGCTTGCTTGAGGCACTAAATCAAGGACACCAATGAAATGAAAAAGATTTCTTATTTTATCGCAAAATCTGCTTTTTTAAAATTTTTTTCATTTTTTTTTTTTTTTTATTTAAATTTTATACAATAAAATTATGCCCAAATAAATTGTTCTAAACACATATCAACATACATATCAAATCGAACAATTAATAATTCGCGATAAAGGTTTGGCTCGATGCCATCGTTAGGTTTGTAATATTCATGAATGCAATCAAATTGCAAAATAATGCTAAGCGTGTAAAAATCAGAGTTTAAAAATTTACAAACCATATACCCCGGATCACCCTTTATGCACAATTATTAATTAAACGAAAAAGATAAAGAATAAAATCATACCTTCAAGATCGAGCTTCCCTCAGTACAAGTTCACCTCCAAATCCTTTTTCGCTCAATCTTGAATCCACCGGGTTTGGTTCCTTCCTTTCGATCAACGTTAGCCACCCAAATGTTTGGCCTCAGAGGTGATCCACCAAGGAAGAAGAAAATTCAAGAAGATGGGTGTTATGGCTAACCCTAGTTTTTCTATCTCTATAGAAAAGGCATACTCCCAACAAATTGGAATTATTACGTTGTCAGAAAAGTCAACAACCCATACCACCCATAATAAGACTCCTCTTATTTATAGATGTAGGCAACCCATCTTAACAATTAAGGAATTGGGTTTTATTTAATTAATTAAATTCTTTTAATTAATTAATCTCCCTAATCTTATTAGGGATAATTAATTAAACTCCTTTAACTAATTTTCCTTCCTAATCCAATTAGGAATATTTGAGAGTACTTATATTAAATTAATTCCTAAACTCTTTTAGAAATTAAAATAATAATAATTGTAATAATATTAATAAGACTCCTCTTATTAATTTATATTTAATATTTTAAAATATTAAATAATAATATTAAGCTATTTAATTTATTCTATCACCATAGATTAAATTAAATATATACATAACATATTATTACGATTATGCCATTAACTTCTTAAATAATTATTCTTCCTTTTATGGTGTGACCCTTTAGGTTCTCCATATTAAACCGGGTTGTGAATAAATCAATTAGAATAATTTTAATCTTATTTAAATAAATAAATTAAATAATTAATTTATTTAAATAAATAATATTTATTCTACAATAGGGATAAGCCTCCTAGCGATCAAACGACTTTCCAGATAATATAGATTTCAACATTAATCATTAAAGAACCTTTGAGTAAATAGTTACCGTGACAATTCAATCCTTCCACCATACAATGTCCCAATTAAATATAAGATATGGAATTATCACAAGTCTTATTTTATTTAATTATATGTATTTCGATCCTTAAATGCACAACTCAAATAATGCAAATTAGAAACTCCTTTCTAATTTCATTCTCGCCGCCAAGGACTACTGGGTTGTCATTTATCGAATCACATAGACATTTCTCTTCTTTTATTAGAAGTGGTAGATTCTTTATCGATCATACATTATCTCCATGTACAACTTATTATACCCAAGCATACCCTTTGATATACCCTAAGGGTCTTAAGGAATAAGTCAAAGTATAACTCATCATACATAAGATACTATGATGATCTCAAGTCCAAGGATTACTTCAGACTACTATCACTACAGAGGAATTCCTATCGACAGCAAATAAAACTCCATTAGGTATTCCTTAGCGAGCCACGCTCGGTGAACTTATTCTCTAATAAGCACCTACATACTTGCTTTAGTGTTCCACACAAATGATCATGAGATCAATCATCCTCATCCAATGAGCAAGAAACGACGTATGTACCAATCTATCCTGGATTCACTAATCCCCAATTTAGTAATCCAATGATTGGGAACTATTTTAGTTTTAAGCTTTCTAAGAATTTAGATCTCATTAGAATGATCATCATCATTATTCTAAAAGCATTGCTTAAAACTATGGGTTTATCACATATTATAAAAAAAGATCATGTAGATAATTAAAAGCCTTTAATAAATTAATACTTTTATTAATAAATGAATAAGATTGTTACAAAGTATATGCTTTATCATCAAACATGATTGGCTTGTGTGCATACTACTTTCAATCTCCCACTTGCACTAAAGCCAATCGTCATGGTATCTCATACTCTTCTTTCTCTAAGTGACGATTATCCTGGCATTGGATAAGCTTTAGTTAATGGATATGTAATGTTGTTCATGAGAGTCCACTATCTCTATAGTGATTTCCCATCTTTCAATGATTCTAATAATCAAATGAAAGTGCCACAACACATGTTTAGATCCAAGATGAGACTTAGGAACTATTCCTAGTTACGAATGAACTTTTAATCCAAACAATCAACTTGTAGCTTCATTGTATAGCTATATACTTTGTCTTTATTACTAAACCAAAGCAACTCTTCTTTGTTTGGAACCTTTCAATTCATCGCACCAACATTCAAGGTAACACTTTACCTTAAAGTGGATTTTTTGTCATCTTGGTGCGTTCGAAAAACTTGAGTCCAGTAAAGCCCTCTAGTTTTAATTTAGGACCCACCATGAATATGCTCACATCCTTAGTCTTGGGTTAAGAACTTTAAGATGTTTTTTCACCGACTCAAAGTGATCTTCTCCGAATATGGACCGATCAACATCGGGTCTCGTGACATTTCATTGCATACATGATTGTCACTCATGCAATCTCTCTTCTTTGGAGTCTATGGGGACTATTAAGAGATACACTCCATAGCTCATCGACATGAGACATCTCTTGGAGTTTGCCATGCTAAACGACTTTAGCATCAAATGAATATACGTTCCTTGGGTTAAGTCGAGCATCCTCTTGTATCTATCTATATAGATTTATATCCCCAATTAAGATACTCTTCCAAATCATTCATGGAGGAATGTTTAGACAACTTTATCTTTACTGATTGTAGCATTGGTATGTCATTCCTTATCCGTAGTATATCAACATATAGTACTAGGAATGTCACGATGCTCCCACTGACCCTTTTGTACACACTAGGTTCATTCTTATTTTTGATAAAATCAAACTCTTTTGATTGCCTCATCAAAACGAATGTTCCATATTTGAGAAACTTGCTTCAATCCATTTTCTCGAGTGTTCACAACACTTACCTCATCGTATGTAATCTGGATCATCATCTTCATGATGTGTACCTCATCATCATCATCTATGATGAATCCATACCTCCTAGGTATCTTTGGTACTATTCCAGATTTACGATTCTATTTGTACAATAAAGTTCATCTATAGGTTCCTCTTATTTGACTTATAGTGTTTTGTGGTTCTTGAACTTTTCAAGATCTATTATCCTCCCACTAGCCCCTTTTAATGATAAACACCTTTATATTATAAGGCGTGTTTCGTAACAAACACCTTTTGCTAAGTAGAATTATAGAACATATACCCTAAACTTACTTTAGGATGTCCCACAAATCGACACTTGTCAAATCTTGTCCCAAGCTTATCCTTTGAAACCTTTTCACATAAGTTGGACAACCCCTTATCTTAACATACTTAAGATTAGGAATCCTCCCTGTCCATAACTTTTATGGAGTCTTGGGGCCGGATTTTGAGGTTACCTTTTCCGTAGATATGTAGCCATTTCTAGGATATTATCCCAGAAGGATACTGGAATGTCGGTAAAATCATTATGGACCGCACCATGTCCAACAAGGTACGATTTTTCCTTTTAGATACATCAATCAATTATTGCATATCATGAGGTGTCCATTATGAGAAAAACCATTTGAGATGATCTAGAAACTTATTGCTCAAGTATTTATTCCTTGATCCGATCAAAGAATCCTAATACTTTGCCAATTTGTTTCACTTTTGAATTCTTTGAACCTTTCAAATAATTCACACTTGTATTTCAACAAATACACACATTCAACTCTTTGAATGATCATCTCCTTTTCTTATACTAATTTGTTCAATATGCAAAATTATTTTCATGTAAGTCAAGTATACTAAATCCATTAAGTGATATTCCGATTCTATACAAACATTATTATTATAAATAAACAACAATTGTTCTTAATTATAATACCAAAAATTTCATTGTCAACAATAAAATGGAAATAATATTTTAACAAGAAGCGGAATACAATAACAACTTATTGACTTAATAGATTTTCCCAGTAGGCATTGCTAAACTATAAGTTTCTATGGCTAATGCAAAGCAACCTTTGCTTCATTTTCCACACATAGGATTACTTATATTTGTTTAGCTTTTCTACTCGCTTGGTCCCTTCATAAATCTATATTTATGATAACCAAAGTCGGTATCCAATACCCAAGTAGAACCTTGACTTAAAGAAAATTTGGTTTTAAATCATAAACAAATTTGTATTTATAACCAAAACTTCACTAAGCTTCCTTGGTTAGCCTCTGCAAGATACTTCTCGCAGTTTCTTTTCCAGTGTCCAGGCTTATTGCAGTGGAAGCAAACTCCTTTGCTATCTGTATCAGTTTTGTTCTTATTATCCTTTGTTTATGCCTTTCTATATACCTTCTTTGAATCGTTCTTCTTTTCAGAAGATCCTTTGGCCCCTACCAGTAAGACTTGATCTTTCTTGGTTGGAAAGTGACTCTCAACATTTTTCATTATGTTAAGCAAATCAGCGAGGCTGATATCTAGCTTGTTTATATGAAAAATTCACAACAATTGTGAAAGGAGTCCGGGAGTGAGTGCAAGATCAAATCTTGGCTCAACTCTCCATCCATGACAAAACCAGTTGTCCTAATTGATCAATCAAATTGATTATGTTAAGAACTTTTGTCTGCATCTTTATAGTGCCATTGGCCATTCTAGATCGGAAGAGCTCCTTAGATATCTCGATATCTATCACCCTACTTTCCTCACCATCAACTACTTAATGTGCGGGAATATAGTAGGAGCATCCATAGTTTCATGTCTTGTGACAAGCTCGTTACTCATGGATGCGAGCATGATGCATTGAGCCAATGTGCATCATCTTGCCACTTTCTAAAAGTAGCAATCTCTTCCTCGAGGCATTATTCGCAACCATTGCTGGGGATAGGCGATTAAGGACATAAGATAGCTTTTCAAATTTGTGAGAACTTTTCTCAATTTCCTTAACCAATCCGTTTAATTTGGTCTCGGTTAATTTAGCATCTAATATGCTTCAGCAAAGATGATAGTAATTTTAGACATTGTAAAATTTTCGTAAATGAATTTGTAATTAACAACATTTTAACATACATTCTTTTATTAATTACCAAAATAATTTAGGTCTTGTTTTAAATTGGTATCTCCCACTATTTTTCTTCAAACTATATTACCTCACTTATATAGTTGGCAAAATCTAATTAAAGATTTGCTAGTGAGAATAAGGATCCCATTTCAAATGTATATAGCCTTGTGGTGACACAACAAACTATATATAAATAAATAGGTAGACAACTTTTGTCAATTACATCAACTATGTAACTCCTTGTATTTTGCCTCTTAGATTATTTTGATCAAGTGGTGGCACATCCAGAATCAAAATTATCCAAGTTAAGTCCGACCTAGCACTCCATATATTCAAAAAGAAAAATATCATCCTTGTGGTGACACAACAAAACAATATTGTTCAATTTTCTTTATAAGCATCAAATGTGATAAATTAACATCTTAAATACTTAATACTTGCCTTGTGGTGACACAACAAACTCATATTAAATATTTAATACTCTATTAATTTTATCATGCTAGAAAGGCGACGTTCGATATTCCAAATATCTTTGAGAACGCTTAGGACTTAATATAAAAAATTGAGGGGTTTGTTATTAATTTGTCTCATCTTGTTTAGCATGCATGCACATATATATATAAAATACGCGTATATTAATGAACATATGAAGCATGTTTGCATAATATAATATATATATATATATAGTATAGCATACACATATAGAATACTATATTCTACCCGGATTGATTATGGACTTTTATTCTAGTTTGGTTCACTAGAGCCACCAAGTGAACCAAAAGGTCAAACCCTAGGGGTGCAAGAAATAATATTTAAATATAACTATTACATTTAAACCCGGGCTCCATTACAAACGGGTCTTCATGCGCTCCTTGCTCCTTGATCTCCAATTTTTCAAAATAAATTCTAACTATTCCTATTACAAAACTATTTTAAAATAAATAGAAACCTTGATCGTGATAAAAGGGAAGTACATAGAGAGGAGATAGAATTTACATTGAAAAAAATTAGAGAAGACAGGTACTGTGAGACCCCATTTAATAAAACCCATACATTCATGCATTCAACTAAAATAAAATCAATCACATTGGTCAATAGTCCATAATCAATCCCATTTATTATCATACACATCACCATATGCATCAATAAATAACATTCATCTCATGAATAATAAACATTTAATATATATATTGATATCATTTAATGGGCAAATTTAGTTAGTATAAAATCTAATTTTGAGTCAAAATAAACTCCTTTATTTAAATCCAAATTTAAATCAAAATAAAACTATTTTATTTTAATTTATCCAATTTTGAATAAAATAAACTATTTTATTTTAATCAAAATTTTAATCAAAATAAACTCCTTTATTTTAATTAATTATGGAATCCAATTCCATGTAATAAAAAAATCTTTAATTAAAATAAACTCTTTTATTTTAATTAATTATGGAATCCAATTCCATGTAAAAAAAATATTAAAGGAAACACGGATTATCTTTCCTATTCACAAATAAACTCCTTTATTTTGAATAATATGAAATCTTATTCCATATTTAAATAAACTCCTTTATTTAAGGAAACATTAGGATTCTCTCTTTCTATTCACAAATAAACTCTTTTATTTTGAATAATATAAAATCTTATTTTATATCTAAATAAACTCCTTTATTTAAGGAAACATGGAATCCAATTTCAATTCTAATTAGTTAGCATGAAATTCTAATTTTAAAATTAAAATAGACCTATTATTTTAAAATTAAAATAAACCTTTATTTTAAAATTAAAATAAACCTTTTATTTTAATTATAAAATTATTGAGAATAATATATATATATATATATATATATATAACTATTATATATATATATTATATATATATATATATATATATATATATACTAATACCGTATATTATATATATAATATATATATATATAATCAAACCGTGGCCTTTCTTTGAAAACTTTGTTAACAGGATATTCTAATTTCAATGTATCATGCAAGCTCCTGCCTATTTTGTTCCGCCGTGCACTTGCTGCCATTTCCTTTTTGATAAAAAATCGTTGTCCATGTTATTATATATATGCTTCCGTTGCTTGCTTGAGGCACGGAAATCAAGGACACCAACGGAAATGAACAGGATTTCTTGTTTATTGCAAAATCTGTTTTCGGTAAAATCTGTTTTCGTTTTTTTTTTATTTAAATTTTATACAATATTATTCTTGAATTTTACTCCACAAAGCAGTATCATGTTGACAATTTGGACATTATAGAATTCTGGATAAATTAAGTTATAAATCTTTAAAAATTTATCCTTTGCTTTCTTTTAATTGAATTCTTATATCATTGTCATCATCCTCATGCTTATATTGTGATAAAAGTCATCTATGGCATACGTGCATAGATTTACTATTGATTGGTATGATTATGACCATGGATTATTTGGTATAATCATGACCGTAATGTTACAAATGATGTGGTAAAAGTCTTCATTGGCCCGTAGTGCATTGATGGACAGTTGTTGATATGATCATGACCATTGATGATTACATGAATATCATTGTCCCGTAGTGCAGGGATGATTCGATGATGTGGTTTATTTATTAAGCTAAGTCTCAGCGATAAAGTTGATGAAAAACTTTTTAAATCATAGAAGATAGTAGATACCATGCTCTACTTGACTCTTCTAATGGATTGCTAGTTCCGCTGCAGTTAAACTTGATGTTTATTATATTTTATCAGTTTAGTACTGTTGAAGGCTAACGATAATTTATTCTGCATTATCTTAGTCATAATATTTCTTACTGGGCTAGTTGAGCTCACCCTTTTGCTGTCATTGTTCTCTTCAAGAAATAAGAATATAACTAGGACTAGTCAGGGAATGGAGTGACGGTCCAGATGTTTGCATTAGTAGTCCTCACTGTTCAATGAAATAGTGTGATAATAAATGTAATAAGGACTCCATTTGAGTTTGAATACATGTCAGAAGACAATATTCAGTATTAAAACTCTCAACTTATGTTTTGTCGATATTTTACGACGGTTGTATAATTAAGTTGTATTTGAATTTTGTACCATATATTTGGTGACTCAGAATGGGTGATGTATACCTATTTTGGGGGCGTCACAGTTGGTATCAAAGCCATAGAAAAGAGCCCCGAGCCTTTATCGGTGACTTCAAGTCTTGGGATGCTGAAGCCGGACTTTCCATAGGGGGACTTGGTGAGTAGCGGTGGCAAGTTGATAGGTATCATTGTGAGGTGCTATCCAAGTCCTGGATGCGGGTCACAGTTGGAATCAAAGCTTAGGGATATGATCCCTGGCTGAGATGTGAGACTAGAACTAGGAGGGGAGAGACGTGAAATTCATTCGCTAGTATGACCCACCTAAGTTTATTTCGTATTTATTTGGTCGGTCAAAGTATAGGGATAATATGTGACATGTCAATTAACCCTTGTTTTGTGGCAATATTTAAAAATGGCATCCGAAAATGTTGAGGTAAGCAATGAAGCACATGAGATGGTTGAGTCACCAACGATTAATACCCAGGATAATGTGCATCAGGATGGCAATAATCCTCAGGAAAATAACAACGCTGACCAAATGATGAACGATGGGATGTTCAAAGGCTTTATGCAATTCATGCAACATCAGGCGAGAGAGACTCCTATTCAAAATGCAGGTGTAAACACTGGCAACTCTCGGCTGGTCACCGCTAAACAGTTCAAGAAACTAGGACCACCAGAGTTTTTGGGAAAGCCAAAACCACTTACGACAGAGACGTGTATAAAGCAGATCACCAAGATATTTGATGTTTTGGGATGCTTAGAAGAGCAAAAGGTTCCCTTTGTCACCTTCATGTTGTGAGGAGAGGCATATTACTGGTGGGAATCAGTAAAACGTACTCAGCCTGCGACACTGAAGATGTCTTGGAGAAATTCCAAGAACTGTTCAACGACAAGTACTTTCCCGAAAGTATTCGTCACATGAAAGAGGTAGAGTTCATCAAGCTGGAGGAAAACAATATGACCGTGTCGCAGTACGAAGCTAAGTTTGTTGAGTTGTCCCAGTTTGCGTCCCATTTGGTTGATAATGAGGAGAGAATGACGCGAATGTTTCTAAGAGGTTTAAAACCTGAGATACGTCAATACCTCATTTCGCACAAACTTTGTTTATATTCAGATGTAGTGAATATGGGTCAGTTATTGGAGCGTGATAATGAGCCAGCCCAACCAAAAGATAACGAGCAACAACACGATAATAATCGTACAGGTGGAAACGTTCATCAGAACAATGATAACCATCGTGGAGAAAATTATCATGCCAGAAATGGTAACCACTTCGGTGGTAATCATGGCCAAGATAATAGAAGAAATGATTCAAGTGAAAATTTCAAGAAGAGAAGATTTAACGATGACGAGAAGACGTCGGCAACAGCACCAGCATCATCAACAAATTCTAGGTGAGGAGAACGACCGCCAATTAGATGCTACAGATGTGGAGAGGAAGGACATATAAGTCCAAACTGTTCACAGCCTTCCAAGGTATGTTTTAGTTGTGGAAAAGACGGTCACATTGCTCGATTTTATCCTGTAGCAAAATCAAGTCCAGCTGGGACGGTGGCACCAAAGGTGGATACGGAAAAAACAAAGTTAGTGTTTTCAGAAAGAACATTTTTTGTGACTTCTCAAAAAGCGAGTAACCCGAACGAAGTTAGCACGAGTTAGTTAATTATAAACGCTTATGAAGTCTATACCTTATTCGATACGGTTCTACCAACTCTTTTATTTCTCCTACTTGCGCTCAACGTTTAAATTTAACTCCGGAGAAATTAGACTTTGACTTATCTATTGAAACTCCATTGGGAGAAACCTTCGTTACATCTATTGTTTATAAATCTTGTTTGATTCAAATCGACACTTTCATGTTACATGTCGATCTTATCTCTGTGATAATACTTGTCTTTGATGTGATTTTAGGAATTAATTGGTTAAGTACTCATCATGCTAAAATCGATTTTTTTCGTAAGGTTGTTAGCTTTCATATTCCTAACCAACCTATTATGCGAATTCAAGCAACCAAACCACTAAATTCAATCACTGTCATATCAAGCCATAAAGCTATTCGTTTATTGAAAAACGGATGTCAAGCTTTCTTAGCCCATGTCACGGATTTAAATAAAAATACGACATATTTGAATGATATTTCTATTGTTAATAAATTTCCTGACGTATCCCTGAAGACTTCTTAGCCTCCTAGAGCGTGAAATCAAAGTTTTTATTGACCCTAGTACAAAACCCATTTCTAAAACCCTTAAATATTTTCTTCACCCAAAACGAACGTATCATGTGCAAAAGACGTTGGTTCGAGCTGTTGAAGGTTACGACTATACCATTCAATATCATTGTGGAAGAGAAAACGTGGTAGCTGACGTGTTGAGTAGAAGATCGTATGCGGTTACAAGTGTGACGTTGTTAACACAAAAACCCATTTCGTATAACTTACAAATGATGAAGATAGAGTTAAAGACTCTAAGGACCCACGTAGTGATATCAAATATACGAATAGAATTGACTTTAATTGATAAAGTTAAAGGCCGCCCAAGCTACAGACCCAGAGTTGATAAATACGAAGAAGAAGGTTCAATATGGCGTTATTCTAGAAGCAAGAGTCGATGAAGAGAGGAAATCTCAACCCTCGATTTAATTGGCCCATTTGAAATCCTCGATCGAGTAGGAACTGTGGCCTATAGACTTGCCTTATCGCCAAGTATGTCTCGTGTTCATAACGTTTTTCACATATCTATGTTACGTAAATATGTGAAAAACCCGAACCACTTTATTGAATTAGAACCGGACAAGATAGCGGAAGATTTAACGTATGAGGAGGTACCTGTTAAAATCTTGGATAAGAAGGATCATATTCTACGCTCCAAGGTTATACCTCAAGTCAAAGTTTTGTGGAGAAACCACGATGTTGAGGAAATGACACAGGAGTTAGAAGAAATGAAGTCAAGGTATCCTCACCTCTCGACATACCGTGTAACGCACCCTAATTTCGAGGATGAAATTTCATAAGAAGGAGGTTGTAAGACCCCAACTTTTATGAATAAAATTAATTTTTCTCGAAATATATTTTTGAATATTATGGTGTGGATTTGATATAATGTTATAGTTGTGGGTATTATTTACAAATTTTGCAAAGTAAGCAAGTGGTTATATAATATTCGATTGGTCGGTGGATATTAGTTTTAACAGAATAATATTATGACGACGACACAATCATTAGTGGACCCCACAACGGAAGTATATATTGTCGTAGTTAGAAAGCGCATGTAATTATCTTTTATAAAATAAGCGTGAAAGTTTTTTAGTTAAATGTTGTTGAACTACCCGGTGGTAAAAGTACAGTAATACACGCGGTTGCATAGTAGCACACGGTATTGATTATTGATGCTTACGTGAAAAGTCACTCAGTTATACTCAATTATTGCTATAGTAATTATTGCATAATATCTTTCATATTATTGATTCAATTATTATCACAGTATCATCTGCATAATATTTTATATTATTAAATCAATAATTGAGACGACAAAGTTATTCATATTATTATTTGCAATATTGACGATGTCTAGAAATTTTTATCGAGGAGAGGTTTGGTCACCTAATTGCGCTCCAATAGGGAGAAATCCTTATCGAAAAGCCCCTTCTTTCCTGGGAATGATCTGGTTGTTAAATATTATGAGTTATAATATTAATGATGAATAAGTTCGTGTTGATTAAAGATGAAATTGATATTTCCATTGTGTTGGGATTATTAGTGTTAGTGGAAATCGACATCTATTTCGATAATAATGGATGTCTGGAGGTTATATTGACCAATAAGGTAATTTATCGGATAAATGAGCGATTAGTTGCTATTAATTCACATGCTTATAACTATTTGTTCACATGATTGTACTATTGATTCACATGATGTACTATTAGGGGAGGTGGTGCAAGTTTGATAATACTTGCATGACTAAATTAAAAATGAAAGAAAAGATGAAGGTATTAAACTGTAATATTTCGAACCCCAAAACGTGAAATTATCAAAACAATGTTTATCTATAAATAGAAGCTCATTCTTCACTAAGACTCACAAGAGCAATTATAGAGAGAGAAGCTATAGAGAGAGAAGCTTTAGAGACAAAGTAGAAGAGAAGTCTGCTACCTCACTATTCCAGTATCCAGTCTTCTTCTGAGGTAATGGATATTATTTTGTTAGTATTCATATGAATAATATTGTCTTCCATACTCTATAGTATGTGAGTAATATTATTTCATCTCGTATTCCTGATTATACCTTCATTTTGTTAAAGTATTGCTTCTATACTCCGTGAAATTAGTAGAATATCCTTGAAATTTGCGCTTCATCTAGTATCATTTCACAAGGATATTTTCTGCACATTCTTGTTAAATTTTAAGCTTTTCATGCCGGAGTATTATCCATGAGTAGTATTCATTTTTACATTAGTATTCATTTTTACAGTACTATTCACAAAGTACTATTCACGGGGTACTATTCATAAAATACTATTCACGAGTACTATTCACAAAGTACTATTCACGAGTACTGTGAGACCCCGAATTTTATGAATAAAGATTTAAATTTCTCGAAATATTTTTTTAAATATTATGGTGTGGATTTGATATAATGTTATAGTTGTGTGTTATATTTATAAATTTTGCAAAGTAAGCAAGTGGTTATATAATATTCGATTGGTCGGGGAATATTCGTTTTACCAGGGAATATTGTACGACGACACAATCATTGGTGAACCCCACAACGGAGGTATTGTCGTAGTTAGAAAATGACAAAATTATCTTTCTATAAAAATAACGGCGGAGGTGTTACCATTAAAACTGTTGAACTACCCGGTAGTAAAAATACAGTAATACGCGTGGTGGCATAGTAGCACACGATATTGATTATTGATGCTTACGTGATAAGTCACTCGGTTATACTCAATTATTCTACTACGATAATTCTTTGCATTATATCTCTCATATTATTGATTCAATTATTGTTACGATATCATCGCATAATATGATATATTATTAAATCAATAATTGAGGACAAAAAGTTATTCATATTATTATTTGCAATATTGACAATGATCTGTAAGTTACTGTCGAGGAGAGGTTTGGTCACCTAATTGCATGCCAATAAGGAGAAATTCTTATTGGAAAGCCCCCTCTTTCCTGGGAACGACCTGGTTGTTAAATATTATGAATTATAATATTAATGATGAATAAGTTCTTGTTGATTAAAAATGAATTTTATAGTTCCATTGTGTATGACTTATTTGTGTTAGTATAATTGATGTATGGAGGTTATATTGTTCAATCGGGTATTCGGGGCACTTTTCGTGTCGGAGTACTATTCATGAGTTACTATTCATGAGTTACTATTCACGAGTTACTATTCATGAGTTACTATTCACGAGTTACTATTCACGGGGTACTATTCACCCGTAAGATATATATTTTTTCGGTCCAAATCATTTTTGGGTACAATATTATTCCATGAGGAGATGTGCTAATTTTTGAATAGTTGGTTGAAGATATAATAGTAAATCAATATGGATCATTTGGTGGAAAGTTATAATAGTAAATCAATATGGATCATTTGGTTTAAAGTTTTAATAGTAAATCGGTATGGAATGTTGCTTTAAGTTTTAATAGTAAACCAATATGGGACCGTGGTTTAAAAGTAAATCAATCTGGACCGTTCATGAATTAGTTACTATTCAGTCCATTCTCCTATAAATAGAAGCTTATTCCTTCATTATTTCTTACTTAATTCTTTGAAACTCTAGAGAGAGAAACAATAGAGAGAGAAAGAAGAAAAGTATTCTCGCTACTTCACTACTTCATTATTCAGTTTTTCTAAGGTAGGGAATATTATTTGTTGTGAGTCGTAAGGGGTATTCTTTCTTTCTTATTCATAAAGAGAACTTCTGTTATTCCATTCTTTATCATTATGTTGGAATAACTTTTGATATCATGGGATACCCTATACTTGGTGAAATTCTTACATTATTCCATTCTTATTATTACATTGGAATAACTTTGTTTATCAAATCTGCATACATGGTGAAATTCTTCTAATATTCATTCTTTATTATTCGTCGGAATATACTTTTATGCGTTCTGTGGGACCTGGTTCCATTATTTATCATTTTGTGGAATATGCGTGCGTTTCTTGGGACCGGTTCCATTATTTATTATTCGTCAAATATTCTTACATGCATGCGTTTCTGTTCCATTATTTATTATTACATTGGGAATAACATGCATGCGATCTATCGCACGCATGGTGAATCCTACGTTATTCCATTCTTTATTATTCGTTAGAATAACACATACATGTGGATTACCACATGCATGGTGAATGATCCTTTGTAATCATTCCTTATTAAAGTGTGGAAATGATCTGTATACGTGGATTACCGCATAGCGGGTGAAAATCCATTTGCAGTTTCATATATTTTATTATACTCAGTTGGTTAAAGTTTTGGCTTCTATACTCCATGAAATTAGTGGAATATCCTTGATATTTGCGCTTCATCCAGTATCTTTTCATGGAAATATTCTGCTGAGCATTCTTGAATTTTACTGCACAAAGCAGTATCATGTTGACAATTTGGACGTTATTGAGTTCAGGATAAATTAACTTATAAATCTTTAAAATTTATTCTTGAACTTGTTTTATTGAATTGTCATCATCCTCATGCTTATATTATGTTGAAAGTCATCTTTGGCTTACGTGCATAGATGGACTTGGTATGATTATGACCAGGGATTATTCGATATAATCATGACCGTAATGTGACGAATGATGTGGTAAAAGTCCTCATTGGCCTGTAGTTCATTGGTGGATAGTTGTTGGTATGTTATGACCAGGGATTATTCGGTATAGTCATGACAATTGATGATTACATGAATATCCTTGGCCGTGGAGCAGAGATGATTCGATTTTATTTATTAAGCTAAGTCTCAGCGATAAAGTTGATGAAAAACTTTTTAAATCATAGAAGACAGTAGATTTTATACTTTACTTGACTCTTCTAATGGATTGCTTATTCTGCTGCAGTTTTTGATCTAAAACTTGTTATCTATTATATTCTATCGGTTGTTATATTTGTTGAAGGCTATTGATAATTTATTCGCATTATCTTAGTCATAATATTTCTTCTTTGGGCTAGTTGAGCTCACCCTTTCTTTCACCGTTCTCTCTTGAGAAAATGAGAACGTATTTGGGACTAGTTCGGGGAACGGTGATGATCCTAGATGGTGCATTAGTAGTCCTCACTATTACGTGAAATAGTGTAATAATAAATGTAATGAGGACTCCATTGAGTGTGGATATTATCTAGATGACAATATTTGTATTAAAACTCACAGCCTATGTTTAGTCATATTTTACACGACTGTTGTATAATTAAGTTGTATTTGAATTCAGTACCTTGTATCTGGCGACCCAAGATGGGTGATGTATACCTGTTGTATAATTAAGAAATATTATGACTAAGATAATGCAGAATAAATTATCGTTAGCCTTCAACAATGTTAAACTGATAAAATATAATAAACATCAAGTTTAACTGCAGCGAAACAAGCAATCCATTAGAAGAGTCAAGTAGAGCATGATATCTACTATCTTCTATGATTTAAAAAGTTTATCATCAATTTTATCGCTGAGACTCAGCTTAATAAATAATCCACATTATCGAATCATCCCTGCACCGTGGGCCAATGATATTCATTAGTATCACGTCCGCGAATTATCCATACACTACGGGCCAAGGATATTCGTGTAATCATCAATGGTCATGATTATGCCAACAATTGTCCATCAATGCACTACGGGCCAATGAGGACTTTTACCATATCATTTGTAACATTACGGGTCATGATTATACCGAATAATCTCTGGTCATAATCATACCAATCAACAGTCCATCTATGCACTACGGCCAAAGATGACTTTCATCACAATATAAATATGATGATGATGACAATGATATTAGAATTCAATTAAATGAAAGCAAATGATAAATTTTAAAGATTTATAATTTAATTTATCTAGAATTCAATAATGTCCAAATTGTCAACATGATATTGCTTTGTGGAGTAAAATTCAAGAATAATATTGTATCAAAAATGATTTGGACCGAAAAGAAATCAATTTTTATCATGAATAGTACTCCGGGTGAATAGTACCTGAGTGAATAGTACCCCATGAATAGTAATTCGGGAATAGTACCCCGTGAATAGTACTCCGACATGAAAAAGTTAAAATTTATCAAGAATGCTTCAAATAATATTTTCATGAAAAGATACTGGATGAAGCGCAAATTTCAAGGGTATTCTACTAATTTCATGGAGTATAGAAGCCCAAAACTTAACAAAATGAGTGTAGAATTCAAAATCTGAAATGAAATAATATTACTTACATATTACCGAGTATGGAAGAAAATATTATTTCTTACAAATATTGAACAAAAATAATATCACTTACCTTAAAAAGAAAAGTACTCCAACTGGTATAACGAAGATATTCTTGAAGAAAATCTATACTGTTTTCTATGCTCAAAGCTTTCTTAAATTCTAAAGAAATACGCTCAATATTATAGAAGAAGAATTCTCTGATTCTGGTGTAATTTTTAATTCTAACTAAGCATCCTATTTATAGGAGAATGGAGGATACTATTTGAATATCACAGATACATAGTAGGGTCACGGGCACAATTCTGACGAATTCACGAGAATTTTCAAAGTTTTACTATGCAAATACTATGTAGACACCATGAATAATAAAATATAATATATTCTATTTTTCATATAAAATAAAACTTATTATATATTATATATAATAAAAACATCACTATCACCACAAAATTTCCACCACCAACCGTGACCATTTTAATTCCCCCCCCCCCCAGATTCTCATTTCTAAACATATGTGGGCCCCATATGTGGCTCCCACCTTTATCAAATATAAATATATAATAAATAACTTTATACCGATTATTTTGAAAAATGGGTAAATGGGGGGTCCAAAAATAAGTAAAATTTACAACAAATACTTCATAAAAATCCCCTCAATATTTTTTACAACATTTATTCATCATTATTATAACACATAATATTAACAACGAGATCGTTCCCAGGAAAGAGGGGGCTTTCCGATAAGGATTTCTCCCTATTGGCACACAATTAGGTGACCAAACCCCTTTCCTCGACAAAACTTTCTAGACATTGTTAATTATGCAAATAATAATATGAATAACTTGTTATCTCAATTATTGATTTAATAATATATAAATATTGACAATAATTGAATCAAATAATGTGAGATACTATGTAGCAATTACTGTAGCAATAATTGAATAAAACTGAGTGACTTCTCACGTAAGCATCAATAATCAATACTGATGTCTTACTATCTGACCACACGTACATCGTACTTTTACCACCGGGTATTTCAACAGTTTAACGGTAAAATATTCGCCGTTACTTTTATAACAAGATATTTCTGCCATTTTCTAACTCCGACAATAGTTCCGTTGTGGGGTCCACCAATGATTACGTCGTTGTACGAATATTCCCTGATAAAACGAATATTCTCCGACCAATCGAATATTTTATAACAACTTGCATACTTTGCAAAATTTATAAATATTACCCACAACTATAACATTATATCAAATCCAAACCATATTATTAAAAATGATATTTCGAGAAAAAATAATCTTTATTTATGAAAATTAGGGTCTTAAAACATTCACTTCTTATGAAATTTTATCCTCAAAATTAGGGTACATACCTGGTATGTCAAAAAGGTGAGGATACCTTGATTTTATTTCAGATTCTAACTCCCAGGTCATTTCCTCAACATCGTGGTTTCTCCACAAAACTTTGACTTGAGGAATAACCTTGGAGCGTAGAATATGCTCCTTCTTATCCAAGATTTTAACAAGCACCTCTTCATACGTTAAATCTTCCGCTATCTCGTCCGATTCTAACTCAATAATGTGGTTCAGGTCTTCCACATATTAACGTAACATAGAAATATGAAAAATGTTATGAACACGAGGCATACTTGGCGGTAAAACAAGTCTATAGACCACTGTTCCTACTCGATCGAGGATTTCAAATGGGCCAATCACTACAAAAAATGGGCCTTTAGCAACGATTTTTCGGGCAACGAATTTATAAGTCGTTGCTAAAAGTATATGTTTAGCAACAAAATGTGTCCTTCGTTGCCGATTATGTCAGGCTTTCACTTTTTGCAACGAAATTCATAAGTCGTTGCAAAATTTCGTTGCTAATTCATTGGCGGAAAAAAATTTTGTTAGAAATTCGTTGCAAAATATTCGGCCACTTGCTTTCCCGTCATCGTGGGCAACAAAAGTTTTTTTGTTGCTAAAAACGGGGCTTTAGCAACGATTTTTCAGGCAACGACTTATAAAGTCGTTGCTAAAAGTGTATGTTTAGCAACGAAACTTGTCCTTCGTTGCAGATTGTGTCAGCTTTTCACTTTTTACAACGAAATTCATAAGTATTTGCAAAATTTGAAAACAAAACTCGTTAGAAATTCGTTACGAAATTTCTAACCACTTGATTTCTCCTCATCGTAGGCAACGAAAGTTTTTTTGTTGCTATATTTCGTTGCCTAATATGGACCACATTCATTTGCAATAATTTTTATTTTCGTTGCATATTTTATACAACTTTTTGCAACGACTATTAAAATGTTGCCTTAAATTAAGATAATGATAATAATAATAATATAATAATAATAATAATAATAATAATAATAAGACCCCACTTTTATAAATAAAGATGAATTTTTTATAAATATTATTTTGAATATTATGGAATAAATTTGATATAATGTTATAGTTGTAAGGTAATATTTATAAATTTTGCAAAGTAAGCAAGTTGTTATAAAATATTCGTTTGGTGGGGAATATTCTTTTTTCGAGAAATATTCACGACGATTTACTCAATCATTCAGTGGACCCCATTAACGGAAGTATTGTCGTAGTTAGAAAACGACAAAATTATTTTTCTATAAAAAAATAACTGGCAGAGGTGTTACCATTAAAACTGTTGAACTACCCAGTAGTAAAAATACGATGAATACGCGTAGTTGTATAGTAGCACACGATATTGATTATTTATGCTTACGTGAGAAGTCACTCAAATTTATGCTCAATTATTGCTACGAAGAATTGTCTTGATCATATCTCTTATATTATTGATTCAATTATTGTCACAGTATCATCTGTATAATATGTTATAGTATTAAATTATTAATTGAGACGACAAGTTATAAATGATTAATAATTGTTGAAAGATTAAATATGTGTTGATTAAAAATAAAATGATTTGTGGTAATATTTATTCAATCCTTGATGTATATAAAGAGTCTGTTATGAGACGTTTGTGGTAAGTTTGATTATTTTATGGGGGCCCATATGTCATCATCTAAGAGTCCCTTTGTGAATAGTAATTACCTTTGTGAATAGTAATTACCTTTGTGAATAGTAATTACCTTCGTCAATAGTATTTACCTTCATCAATAGTAATTACCTTTGTGAATAATAATTACCTTTGTGAATAGTAATTACCTTCGTCAATAGTATTTACCTTCGTCAATAGTAATTACATTCGTCAATAGTAATTACCTTCGTCAATAATAGTAATTACCCCTTCGCATGAAATAGTAGTTGTCCCTTGATATTACCAAGAGTTAACGCTTCTTGATTGTTCCAAGGGTTAATTACCCCTTCGCAAATAGTAGTTGTCTCTTCAATATTACCAAGAGTCATTTTGACCCTTCGTTAAGACCAAGAGCCACCCTCAGTTTTTCTATAAATAGAAAGTTCATTCCTTCATTATTTCTTACGAATTCTTTCAAACTCTGAGAGAAAACTATAGAGAGAAGAAGAAAAGTATTTTTCTACTTCACTTTTCCAATATTCAACTCTTCTAAGGTAGGGAATATTATTTGTTGTACTCGTAAGGGTGTTATTTTTTTTATTCATGAAGAGAACTTACATTATTCCATTCTTTATTATTCATTGGAATAACTTTGTAAAAGTGGCATACCCTATACATGACTTTATATATGGAATACCTATACTTGGTGAAATCCTTATATTATTTCATTCTTATTTATTCATTTGAATAACTTTGTATATCTTGAATCCCCTATACTTGGTGACATTCTTTTATTATTTTATTATTCGTTGGAACATCTGTCATGCTTTACTGTGGGACCTAGTTCCATCTTTATTATTCATCTTTATTATTCTATTGGAATATCTTGTCGTGTGTTTTAACAGGACTGGTTAGATTTTATTATTATTCTTTATTATTATTCGTTGGAATAACTGCCATCGCAATACCGCATGCATGGTGATTTCTTTTGTTATTTCATTCGCTATTATACTCGGTTGGTTAAAATTTTGACTTATACTCCATGAATTTAGTGGAATATCTTTGATATTTGCGCTTCATCCAGTATTTTTAATGAAAATATTTTTCCGAGCATTCTTGAATTTTACTCTACAAAGCAAAGTATCATATTGACAATTTGGACGTTATTAGTTCCTGAATAAATTAATTCGTGAGCTTGTTTTATTGAATTATTATGTCATTGTCATCATCCTCGTGTTATATTATGTTATCTTTGGCTTACGTGCATAGATGAACTTAGTATGATTATGACCATGGGGATCATTCGGTATAATAATGGCTTGATATAAATGATGTGACAAAAGTCCTCGGTGGCACTGTAATGCAATGATGGATAGTTTTTGGTATGATTATGACCGGGGTGATTCGGTATAGTCGTGACCATTGATAATTTGATGAAAATCCTTGACCGTGGTAATACGGGGATGATTAGATATTGTGGTTTATTCATTAAACCGAGTCTTAGTGATAAAATTGATGAAAACCTTTTAAAACCTAAAAGATAGTAGACTTTATTTTCTACTTGACTCTTTTAATGGATTAGATATTCATTGCAGATTAAAGCTGGTGTCTATTGTATTTTATCGGTTTAACATTGTTGAAGACTATTGATAATTTATTACGCATTATCTTAGTTATAATATTTCTTCTTTGGGCTAGTTGAGCTCACCCTTTCTTTCACTTTGTTCTCTTCGTGAAATGAGAATATAGTCGACTTAGAGTCGGGGAAAAGAGTGATGGTCCCGAAGATAGCATTAGTAGTCCTCACTATTCATTAAATAGTGTGACAATAAATGTAATGAGGACTCCTTGAGTATGGATATTGTCTAAATGACAATATTCCTATTAGAACTCTCGGTTTATGTATTGTTGTATGTTACACCTACGGATGTATTAGTAAGTTTGTATTTGAATTTATGTACCATGTAAGTGGCGACCCAAGATGGGTGACGTATACCTAATTTTGGGGGCGTCACAATAATAATAATAATAATAATAATAATAATAATAATAATAATAATAGTAATAATAATTTTTTATGTTGATGCATAGATTCGAACTTAAGACCTCCAGTTTGGAAAATTAATCGAATGACCACCCAAGCACATGGGCTTAGTTGCTATTATTTTGCAAGAATTAATATATATAACTGAACAAATCTTTTCTCCCAAATTAAAATAGATCCCCTTTCTTTAGATTTGTTACGT